>JAFEMH010000377.1:600000-807757 GCA_022495995.1 Adenophora triphylla var. japonica
CTCGGGACTTGCGTGATCGAGAGAATGACTCTCTTTTGGGTCAAAGATGAGGTTCTTTAGGAAGGAATGTCCTTAGCCCATCAATCCTACGCTTTAAGACGGTCGAGCTCGTATAGAGGCTTCATACTCATTCTTAAGCGATAATCGGAGATATAGGGTTCAAGGTTATCCTATTCCTAAAGAAATCATGAACCTTTAATGGAAGGAACGATGCAAAGACGAGAACTTGTACACCGGTCCGTTCCAAGGTTGGGGGAAAGGGGGAATGCATGATAAAAAATGACTCTTTAATGAAAAGATGACATTTTTAGGTTGCAAATGATGCTTTTTGATTTAAAGAAATGATCTTTATGCAAATGATGCATAAAGATTTGATTTTTATGCAAATGATGCATTAAAAAAGGGGTTTTGATGCAAAGGATGCATTTTTATTGAAAAGATTTGATCTTTATATGCAAATGATGCATAAAGATGACATTTTTATTGGAAAATAGGGATTTTAGGTGCAAAGGATGCACCTTTATGAAAAAGACTACATTTTTATGACAAATGAGGTCTTAATGCATGCAAAGGGGAAAGGGGGTGATAAAGATATGATCTTTATGAATAAATGCCAAGTCCCAAGCAAGATATATGAATGCAATGAGCAAGTATATCAATTAAAATGCAAGGTTAGGGCGTGCGAGGTTACCAATCGTTTCCTTCGCTTCTTCGGACGGAGCTAGGAGGAGAGGTTCTTCTTGGGTCTTCAAGGAGGAGGGAGATGGCTTCTTGAGCTTCTTCTTCACCTTCTTGGACTTCCAGCAGCCTCCTGGGGATCTTCTTCGTATTATGAGAGTATTATGCTTCTTGTTGATGATCAAAATGGGTAGAGGAGGGCTCTATTTATAGGCACCGATAAGGCTAATGAAGCCGTGCGGCCGCAGCCCTTTGCAAATGAGGCCGTGCGGGCTTATCCACAATGACTCAAAGATTCTAGAACCATGCAAGGTGGCATTATTCTAGAAGCTTCCCTCCTAATTAAAAACGTGTTTCTTAATTAGGAAGGATTCCCTTCAAATTCTTTATTTAATTAAAAACAGCTCCGAATGTTTCCTAACGCGGGAAGGTTCTGGGAATTACCGAAAACTTACCGAAATTGCCGGGAAAATTTAACCTAAGGCATGAGCCCAGATTTGGGTACTTACAAGCCCTCGGCAACGTCACTTGCAAGGCGAGTGGGGTTGTCGATAGAAAAGGATCCGATCCGCGAATGCCGAGACGGATTGGGAGACCAAGGTGGTCGAGTGGCCGAACCTTTGGAAGGCTACCTACGTATCCCTGAGGAATCAAGCCAGCCGTAGTTCGGAATTAGGATCCGCCGGGGGAGGAAGAAGAGAAACCGGTCTCTTGTCCGGGGACATAGAAGAGAAAATGACCTAGGAGGTCAAGCAATTGATCCTACCGGGGACATGCTAGGAGTGACCTGTGGTCGAATATTTGAACTTTTATGAGGGGGCGCTTTATCACCGAGGAGTGACAAAGAAACAGGTGACCAAAGTGGTCGAATGGCCGGACCTTTTATAAAAGGCTACCTACGTATCCCTGAGGAATCAAGCCTTGATCGTAGTTCAAGCATCACTAGATAGTTAGGAACGATGTCTAGGATCCTTGAGATTTTGACAATCTGAGGTCACACCGAGGAAGCTAGAGCTTATGGCACTATCTCTTTATGACGGAGATAGAGGTAACTTAAGTTGGGAAACTTGAGCGTACGTCACTATTCGCTGATAGAGGTATCACAAGTTGAAATGACTTGGGCATACGTCACTATTCGCGGATAGAGGTAGCACAAGTTGGAAATGACTTGGGCATACGTCACTATTCGCGGATAGAGGTAGCACAAGTTGGAATGACTTGGGCATACGTCACTATTCGCGGATAGAGGTAGCACAAGTTGGAATGACTTGGGCATACGTCACTATTCGCGGATAGAGGTAGCACAAGTTGGAATGACTTGGGCATACGTCACTATTCGCGGATAGAGGTAGCACAAGTTGGAATGACTTGGGCATACGTCACTATTCATGGATAGAGGTAGCACAAGTTGGAATGACTTGGGCATACGTCACTATTCGCGGATAGAGGTAGCACAAGTTGGAATGACTTGGGCATACGTCACTATTCGCGGATAGAGGTAGCACAAGTTTAGAGTTCCGACAATTCGGAGGTTGTCACCTAGTGTTATCCCGTTATAACGGAATTAACGGAGGCGACTGGGAATAAAGCTTGATTGCTAAAGAGATAAGGGATATTTTCTGAAAAGATGTTATCTTGGTTAAAAGATAACGGAAATTGCATGCCCAAGTGGAAGGTCCAGGGGCAGGATTGTAATTTATGCTCAGAGCGAATGAAGCCGCCCGGCATGAGATGGAGAAAAAGAAGCCGTACGGCTAGAAGCCTGTTTTTTCCAGATTATTTAAAACAGGTTTTGAACGGGGACTGGGCACTTGTTGCCGCCCAAGAACGCAGAGAGAGAGAGAAGAGAGAGAGAGAATTTTCGAAATTCTTCAACCCTTTTGCTTCCCTTTGATTTTGAAATGGATCCGGAGGGCAATCCCATACCAAGGCAAGCAAGGAGAAACATCTCGGCGGCCGCGAGAAGGAAGAGGAAGGAGCTCGTGAGGACGGAGAGGAAGTATGACTTCCTTACGCCTCCATCGGAGCTTTACCCGGGGAGAAGGGAGCACAAATCGACGAACCCGCGATCGGTTGGGGTAAGCATTCTCATTTTGCTCAAATCCGATGATTTTGCTTGAATTTTGAATGATTTAGGGCTTGACCCGAATTTTAGGATTTTGAATGATTTTTGAATGATTTTGAGATGCATGAACAACCTATGAGGCTAAGAATGTGCAATGTGCAATTTTATTTGATGAAAATTATGAGAATGACTCACTTTTTTCTCGCAAAATGAAGTAAGAATGAGAATTTTTTTTTCAAAATATGAGACGGAGTTCTTGCCTTGTGCTAGAACTAGGTCAAAATTCTGATTTTCAATGAGAAAACATGATTTTGGAAGATGAAAATGATTCATGCATGCCATTTTTTGAAAAATAATGCTTATGTGCAAAAAATTGTGATTTTGTGCTTTAGGAAAGCAATGACGCGTTTCAAGTGATGAAAGACACGTTTTTGATGCAAAAGTTATGCTAGAAAAACTTTTATGAATGCTTTTCTTTTGAAAATATGTGCACTTTTGAATATATATGAAGGACTGACGCTTCTTTTGATGTGCTTGTCTACAGGAGAACAAGTCTAGAGGACCGTCGGAGATAGCGGTCAAGCTTTGGCAGAGGATGCCAGATTTTGAGAAGGATGGGGCAAACCCCAAGCAACGTGAGGGCTACCGCTTGGATGCATTTGTAGAGGCCATTGGTAGGGGTGTCCACATCACCTCTAAGAGCAAGGGCTTGGTCCAGCCCTATCTCGAGTTCCGTGGGACAAGACACATAGCTTTCACCCGAGCCGGGAGAGCCGATGCTGACTCCCGCCGATTTCACCGCTATTACGGGCTTACAGCTCACCGGGAGGCCCGTGACTTGGAGGGACCATATTACGCCGAGGAGTTTCCGTGCTTTGGTCGGGTTTGAGCCGATTCCGAAGGGGCCGGGATGGAGACACGGAATGTCGAGGTGGCGCTCGTACTAGCATGCGTAATTTTGCCGCTAATGATGTGATCGCCCAGCTGCTAGAGCATTCATATGGTTGATGCTATCACCACCATCTTTGCCAATTCCGGGACGATAGCTATGACTTGCCTCCTCGACTCTCCGGGAGGATGTTGATGGGATTGGGACGGTCTCTGGGGAGAGGCCGGATTGGCGGAGCTCTACTTCTCGTTGGACATGTACAATGGAACAAGGCCGCTTCGATGGATCGCTTTTCTTTTGCCCTCGAGGTAGTCTCCTTTTTTTTCTTTTTCTTTTCCCCGTCTCTTGAGACTTTTATGAGAGAGAAAATGACCTTTTGATGTTTTGAACATGCAGCCTGGTTTTGCGAGGTGATCGGGTTCTTCCCTCGGGAACCAAAGCAGAGTGATGTCACCATCTTCCCCGCTATGGTTCGCCGGAGGGGAGATGCGAGAGATAAATTCACTGGGAAGACCCTGATTACCTTCGACTACAAAATGGTGAGGCCGGTCATCAACTGTGGATGGGCACGACGGAGTGGACTTCTACCCCGGGGGTGTATCCAGAGATCTTTGCCGGGAGATGCTATAGAGGTGACGAGGCGCAGGAGGTGGCTCACAGTGGCCGACATGTGATGTCATTTACTGGGACCGCTTCGAGACAAAGATGGTCATGTTCCCCCACTAGATGCCATTACTCCTTCCGACCCTCCAAAGACGGATGCCGCAGCCTGTGGACCGGCCGCAGGATGAGATTGCTAGGTACTGTGCAAAGTGCGTGGCCGCGGAGGAGTACTTCGACATGGACACCCCCTACGCCGTGTTTGTGGAGCAGCGCCCGAGGACGCCACGTGCTAGTGAAGCCGGCGGTCACTGTGTGGATATGGGGAGGATGAGCCTATCGACCCGCCGATCCCTCCCGCACATTTGTCCTACGTGGTCCATGGAGTGCCGAGGAGGACGAGGATACCCGTCCCCGATGCTAGGGAGCCCCAAGACACCTTGCCGCCCGATAGCACCGTAAGTGTACTCTTAGGGTCTTATTCCCTTTTAGCTTTCGCATTTTCTCGCTTTTTGCTATTTTCTCGAGATTTTCCGAGATTTTTCTTTTTTTTTCTCAGTTCCACTCGCACTTACGATAGGCCGGTCGTGCGTAATAGGGCCGGAAGGACATGTGCCGGTCTCTTCGAGGAAGCCGGCTCGCGCTTCGAAGGCGGCAATGATGCACAGGAGCCCGGGCGCAAGAGACGGCACGTCTGGGGCACAAAGCCTACCTCATCGGCCTCTGAGTACTCTTCCAAAGGCTATGCCTCGGGGCGGGGACCCAACGCCGACATTCCGGGAGCAGCTGGCCGAGTATGGGCACGATAATGTCCATCTATCTCGATGTGAGCGACTGTGAGGACCTCGATGAGGGAGGCTAGCATCTACGAGCCGAGCAATGATGAAGATGAAGAAGAATCTGAGGCCTAGGAGGTCTCTAGAGTAGATTTGGAACAAAAACAAACAATTTACAATTTTTATGCACACTTTGTTTATTTTTTGCTTTATTTGGGCGCCGATGGGGCGAAAACATTGTATTTATGTTTTAATTGCTTTTCTAATTCATGCTTTTTCAATTTGCATATTATCCGAGCCTTGGGGCGACTTTTTTGCTTGGAATTGGGGCTGAAAATGGGCCAAAATGATTTATAATGGTGTATAAATGCTTGAATGGCTTCGGATATGTTTTTGTACAGTTTTGGTTGAAAAAGTGGGGTGAAAACTCCCTTGGGCAGAATCTTGGTTGCCGCAGAATTTTTTTCGCAGAGGGCTAATGTAGCCGTGCGGCATGGCCTCGAGGGCAAATGTAGCCGTGCGGCTAACAGCCTGTCTCGAGCCGGTTATTTTCTCGAATAAAAGCAAGGCTTGGCCATTTCATTTCATTTTCACTCTAGACTTGTCCCAATTGTTCCTGCAGCATATTTTGGACCTAAAAGCACCATCTTTGATCATTTTGCGATGGAGAATCCCGTTAGATTGCAAAGGGGGAAACGAGACCATTTTCTATCCGGTCTTCAATCTTGGGCGAGATATAACTTCCAAAATCACAAGGGGCCGCTTGATTCTTCCTTCAAGATCAAGTCTTTATGGCATTTGAGGGATCTCCCGCCCGATTGGGATCTCGTTGAGAGCCGCAAAGAAAGTTCGGGATGTCCGGAGACATGTTTATCAAGTTTCTCTTACAACGAAATCGTCCCAACGCACGAAGACTTCGTGAGCCTTGATTGGGGGTCCCGAGATTGAGGCTATATCTATTCCGCTGATCGGAGACGTGCCGGTGACGGTAAAGCTTGCATCTTTTCTCGCAGATTCCTTTGGGAGAGGCCGAGAGGATGATGGTAGCCCCTGATAGGATTGACCTTCTCCGATATCCCGGTGTGCCTGGGTCTCCAGATATGGCCGCGACCACAGCTGGCTATGGATGCTTTCATTCTCTCGCGTATTCTCTATTTTGTTCACCGCCGAGTCCGTGGGGACTGGCCATAGTGGCCTCTTGGACATGGTCGAGACTCGGCAGTGGCTGGAAGGATATTGTCCCGCCGGTTTTGGGAGAGACATTTCATGGGATTGATAGGATGGCTCGGGAGACCGCTTTCATGAGGTCCGGAGTCCGGCTATGTTGACTTTGTGGTCAGCAGGAGAGGCTCGGGCTTTGCCCTGGGCTTTGCCGACTCTGCCCTTGGGTGATTTCTGAGAGGTGCACCTAGGCAACAGAACAGGTAGCCGGGAGCCGATGATGGCTAGGCTATCCACTTCGACATCCGTTGGTGGATACCACATTGGAGGTTGCGCACTCAGAGGATATTTCAGAGTCTTATGTCGCGAGGGTTCCAGATTCTCGCCGGGTCGTCCTTCTACATACCCCGCTTGGTATCCAGCAGCTTGGGGCTTTACAGAGCCATTGAGTGATCGGGAGGACATCCGACCATGGAGGTGGTGTCATTGGACATGAGAGATCCAAATGCCTTCTCTTTCTTCTCGAGGGCTTGGACACATACCGCTTCCCACCTGTGGCTATCTTCAGAGCAGGAAGAGCACCATCTTGACCACCGTCTACTTGGACCGGTACGAGAGGGAGACGGGAGCGACTCAGTTATCTTGGAGGATAGACGTCGAGCTTTATTGGGAGCCGATCGTGACTCGAGTAGGACTCGAGGGAGACCGAGGCTAAGGCGAGTTGCCATAACCAATCGTGTGACTTGGTCGTGATATGGAGGCTCTGCACAAGAGATTGTCCGAGGTCGCTCCTTCGACCGAGGCTCGCAGGGAGGAGGTGCGGACTCGTGCTCGTATAGAGAGAGCGCTCATTGACACGGGGTTGGTAGAGGCTCCAGTGAGGATACCAGAGGTCGGGATGAGGGATACCGACATTATAGATAAAAAGAGGAAGAAGACTCGACGAGGCCGAGGAAAAGGGAAGAAGACTGAAGAAGACTCAAATAATGACGACCGACAAGTCTTTTCTCAAGATCCTCTTATTGCCATTTGCAAACACATTAGTTTATTTAGGCATTTTATTGTATTTTAGATCTTTTTAGCAAAGTTAGCAGAGTTAAGAGGTAGACCGTGCTTGAACTCATCAAGAAGTTTTTAACTTGTAATGAACAAGAAATATTATTTTAGAAATTAATCAAGACACATTTCATGGAAATTCAAATGCCTTTATTGATTGGGACCCGTTTTATGAAAACTGAAATACCCTTTACTATTTTTTAGGACGCACTTCATGGAAGCTTGATTGTCCTTTTTATTGTTTAGGACACATTTCATGGAAACTTAATCGTCCTTTTTATTGTTTAGACCGAACCATATATGGCCGCCTACGTTCCCCTTTTACAAGAAAGGCTAAGGGGCTCAGTCTACGTAGTTCATTCTCGTGAACTAAAAAATTTTTTTATGTGCACTGCCTTTTGCCTAGACCGCCCTTTTTGGGGTTTTCACTTAGCCGGGCATTACTCTTTTTGCACTAAGATTTTTTTCTTTTTTTTTTTTTTTTTTTTTTTTTTTATGTGCACTCGTTTTTTGCCTAGACCGCCCTTTTTGGGGTCTTCACTTAGCCGGGCATTACTCTTTTTGCACTTTTTTTTTCTTTTTTTTTTTTTTTTTTTTATTTTTTATTTTTTTTTTATCGTACATAGTATCTTCTGAGTTTATCACCATTGACCGGGTGGACAAAGGGATTGCCATCCAAGTCTCGCAAGCTTCATTGCTCCTCCCGACGCATTTTCTCGCACCACATAAGGGCCGATCCAGACGGGTTCCCATTTTCCTGTGGGGTTGTCTCCGGTAGGGGGCTTTACTTTCAAAGACCAAGTCGCCCTCTTTGATGTCTCCGGCCTTGACCTTTTATCAAACGCTCCGCCATTCGCCTCGGTAGGCTCGGGTGTGTTCCATGGCTTTTAGCCTTCTCTCGTCAAGGTGGCTAATTCATCATGCCGCCGCGCAACCATTCCACTTCATTGACACTGTTTTCCAGAGGACCCTTAATGACGGGATTTCCAACTCCACCGGTAACACCGCTTCCATCCCGTAAGTTAGGGCAAAAGGAGTTTCTCCCGTGGCCGTTCCGACAGACGTTCAGAGCCCTGCAGTGCTAGGTGCAGCTTTTCGGGCCAATCACGACCACGGTGGCCATCTTCCTGATGATCCGCTCGAGTGTCTTATTAGCAGCCTTCCACGGCTCCATTGGTCTCGAGGTCCGTACGGGGACGACTTGTGGCGAGTAACTCGACTCGATGCCAGCCTATCGCAGCCTTCCTTCGAAGTGTGACCCATTATCGAAATGATCTCGCTGGGCACCCCATATCTCGCACATTATGTTTTCTTTGATGAACCGGGCCACTTTTCTGGAAGTGAGGACCTTGTAGGACTTGGCCTCTACCCACTTGGTGAAGTAGTCAATGGCTACCAACACGAACTCGTGCCCATTGCTTCCGCCGGATATTTTCCCTATCACGTCAATGCCCCAAGTTGCAAACGGCCAAGGAGTCGTCATGCAAGACAGTCATGAGGTGGGAGATGGTTGAGGTTGGCAAACCGCCGGCATTTGTCGCAGTTCGGACGTGCCGAACGCAAATGCTTCCATGGAGATCCAAGAGTAACCCATTCTCGAGGATCACTTGCATCGTGGCTCGGCATTCATGTGAGGACCGCAGGGACCATTGTGGACTTCGGCCATCAACTCTCCGGCTCTTTCTTGAGTGACACATAAGAGGAGTGGTCCTTGATACCGCTTCGTATAGGTTGCCTCCTAGAATGACATACCGAGAAGCCAACCTTTTCGTGGCTTGCAAGCTTTTGGCTCGACTCCTTCTTTTGGTCTACCTTCTTCGTCTCCGAAAGCCGACTCTCCGTCTTTGAGGAATTGGTAACTGATTGTACCAAGGTTCCTTTATAGGCTCGGGTCCCGTGTCCACTTCACAACAGTAAAGTCGGGGCTTCTCTTCTACCCACTCAAGGGCTTTATGGCTTTTCCTGTGGATCTCTACCAATGAGGCTAGAGTAGCTAGAGCATCTCGCGACCGTTCTTTTCCCTGCAAGTAGTGGAAAGTTACTGAACCGTCCAAATAACTCCTCCATACGGGCATGATACCGTTGCAGACAGGGTCTACAGCCTTCCACTTGTTGGAGACTTGGTTGATGATCGTGGCCGAGTCTCCGTAAACTTCGAGCTCCTTGACATTTCTTTCTAAGGCGGCCTCCAAACCAAAGAATGCAGCTTCATACTGCGACATTGTTCGTGGCAGAAAGTTCAACTTGAGGGCTATGGGGTATGCTCATCTTTCGGATCGACCAATAGCATTCCTACACCATTTCCTCTTTTGTTAGCGGCTCCGTCAAAGAACAACCGCCATCTATTTTCGTGCTCAACCGCAAAGATCCCTTCATCTCGGAAATTGGGGTTCGTGCCCTCTCGTCTTCATTACTGGGAAATTCGCTAGGTGATCCGACAATGCTTGACCCGATGGCCTTTCCGGTCACATAGTTGATGTCGTATTCTCGCCAAGAAGAAGGACCACTTCGCTAGACGCATCGATAGGGAAGGCTTGTCAAAGATGTACTTGATGGGGTCCATTTTCGAGACCAAGTTCACAGGGTGGGCTTCGCATATAATGCTTCAACTTGCCGACTACCTGCACTCGCCCCGCATGTGTCTTTTCACACGCCGAATAATTGAGCTCACTCCCCGTAGCTTCCTACCGACAAAGTAAATGGCATTTTCTACCCGAGAGTCTTTCTTCTCTTGAGCAAGCATAGCCCCAACCGCCGTGTTCTGGATGCTTAGATAGAGCAGTAAGAGGCTTCGTCTATGCTGGGGGCATAGTACCGGGGATGCACTAAGTATGCCTTGATCCGGTCAAAGGCGTCTTGGCATTCTTCGGTCCATTCTCGTGTCCACATTCTTCTTCATGAGCTTGAAGACGGGCTCGCACATAGTGGTCAACCGATTGACAAAACGGCCGATGTACCGCAATTTTCCCATGAAGCTTTTGACTTCGTCCTGGTTTGAGGTGGCCTCATATCCATGATAGCTTTGATCTTTCTGGGGTCAACTTCTATACCTCGCTCCGTGACCATGTACTCCGAGCACTTTTCCCCTTGTCACTCCGAAGGTGCATTTGGCAGTGGTTTAGTCTCATGGAATGCCGTCTCACCTCTCAAAGAATTTTCGTAGGTCAACAAAGTGCCGCCCACCTTCTCCTTTGGAGTGGATTATCATGTCATCTACGTAGACCTCAATCTCCTTGTGGATCATGTCATGAAAAAGTGCGGTCGCCGCCCTTCGTAAGTAGCCCCGCATTCTTGAGCCCGAATGGCATTACCGTATAACAAGAGGTTCCCACGGTGTGGTGAAGGCCGTCTTTTCTGGTCTTCCTCGGCCATCTTGATCTCGGTTGTAGCTCGCAAAACCATCAACGAAGGATTTGACTTCGTAGTTGGCGTGGAGTCCACCAGATGTCTATGTTTGGCGTAGGGTAGTCGTCTTTGGGCCGGCCTTGTTCGCATCTCGGAAATCCACACAACTAGCCGCACCTTCCCATCGGCCTTGGTTACGGTCACGATGTTGGACAACCATGTCGGGTATTCAATAACTCGATGAATCCTACCCGCGAGCTTCTCAATTTCTTCTTTGACCCGTAGGGACCATTCCGGCTTGATCTTTCTCGCTCGCTTTATCGGCTTGGCATCCGGTGCTAGAGGGATTCTCGTGCTCTACTATCGAACCTGTCTAGCCCCTGCATATCTTTGTATGACCATGCAAACACGTCGACGTATTCTCTCGAGCACCAATCAATCTGTCCCTTTCAACCCCCCGGAAGAAGCTTCCAATCTGCGTGTCTCTTTAGGTTCCTCAATAGTACCCAAGTTCACACTTATCAAAACCTCCTCAATTGGGCCCGGTTTTCCTCTTTTCGAAACCCGCTTAAAGATTTCTTTAATGTATTGTTCGTTTAGTGTGTTTGCATCTTGTTCAAATGATTCATTATTAACTCGTTGTTAAGTTTTGAGTTAATTTATCATTTGTTAAGTTGGCAATAAGAGGATAATCGTAAAGATTTGTCATTTCATTCAAGATAAGGGGAAAGATGACATCGATTACATTTTCATAATCCTCAGCGTGAGGCCTTCTGATGACTCGAGGACCGGAATTCAAGATTCCCGACTCAACCGAATAGACAACACCGACTCGACCCTACGCTACTTATTGACTCGAGGGGACTTGACAAGGGTTGGACCGGGATCTCACTCCTTCTTGCCGTTGCCCGGGGAGTAGCCTTGCCGCCGTTCTTCGTAAAGTTGGAGACTTCGAACCGATCAAAAGCTTGCCGGAAATCATTAACAGCCGGCACTGTGGAAAGATGGTGAGGGGAACTAAAGTAACTTGTTGCAATCTTTCACCTAGCTCTTCCGTAGCGACCGGACTCATTGATCAAGGGTCCGGCTCATCTTATCAATGCACCGCCGATAACTCATTTTCTCCTTATCGATCTTGGACACCACGACCTTGTCAAGTAGCCAATGTATGGGTTGGCCCGGATAATGCCGATGAAGTCTTCTTCGTAGGGGATCTTAATTCTTCCTTGACCGGCTACGTATTCAATAGGCTTTCGTGTTCTCGCTCGAGATCCGATAGCTTCTCATTGAACTTCACGATGGCCACAAATTCAGCATTTTCTCGCTTCAAGAGGATCACCGTACATGGGGATATCAGCCGGACCGTGCTTGGGGTGACGGGTTCTTTGACAGTTCCTTGGCATAACCGACATAGTAGTCGAACTTGCCCGAAGGCTCTCCCAAAGTTCCTACGCTCTTGTCTCCAGCCTTCGTATCTTTCCTTAAGCTTCGCCGTGTGGACTTTCTTCTTCTTCTTCCTTGAAGGAGCGTCCTCATTGATCCATTCTTGATACTCATACTCGAGGCAGCCTTTCGCAATCACATACATCATACCGTATGTGAGGCTTGGGTTGAACCGGGATAGCCCCTCCAACCGCTTGGTCATTACCGTGGTGGATTACCATGTTGGCCATTTTGACACCGAAAAGCCGACAAAACCGAGGATTCTCGCGAACCGTCCGAGGATTCTCGCGCTAACAAGTCGCCGACCCGGTGTTCTCACCCACTTCTTTCTCGCCGCGGGAAAGGGATAGGAAAGGTTTAGACTCGGTAGGTGTTTAGTCAAGGCTCGTGCAATATGCAAATTAGAATCTTCAAGTTTACTTAAAACAAAGTTGTCTTTTATTAATATCTATTTGGTTGGAAAAGGGGTTCCGCCCTTCTTTTTTCACAACTACTCTAGATCCCGGATCGCCGGGTTCCGTCACTACGTCTATAAGCCCCTCGTATTCCACCCGTATTTCGACCTCCCAGGTGGATGCCTCGGCGAGGGTCCTATAGGGCACGCGGATCCCACCGACCGAGAGTAAAGAACGCTCCTATCGGGTCTAGCGGGGCATAGGACCTTTCAACGCACGAGCGATGCGGATTATAGTCAAGGCAATACCGTGAAAGTCTCGTCTCTCGCCTCGACGGATCTTTGACAGAGTTTCGCTTGAGCGAATGACGGTTTTTGACTTTCGGTAATGTCCGAGAATATAATAGGCATGGGTCGGGCGGCAAAGCCGGATGACACAAAGGTCACATTGAACTTCGTTGCATACGCAAAGGCGTGAGTCGGAATCGAAGTCAATGCCGGTCAAGATCTTGCCAATTTTTCCTTGTCGGAATTTTGGCAGAGCTTCGCTTGAGCGAAAGATCTTTTTATTTTGGCAAAGACTTGGTCTCGACTCTTACGCATTCCGTGCGGGTCAAGGTCAATAGTCAATGTCTGAGTCAAGATCCCACCGATTTTTCCTTGTCGGAATTTCTCGCACTTCGCTTGAGCGAAAATCTTGGCTTCCGTTATGAGCTAAGGCTTGACCTTTACGTGGGTATGCAATCTGGGCTATATGACACGGACTAGACCAAAAACCAACCAAAAGTCACGGTTTTTTGAAACGTGTGACACCGGACCGTGCATTGGTCGACACCGGCCGCCACGGGAGGTTGGGATGATTCCGTGCGCGCCCGGAGCATCGTAAGGCCGTCCGTGATCGCACTGAACCACCCTCGGTTTGAGGGACGTGCGTGCAAAAGTGTACAGATATATCAAAGTGCGCGTAGTGTGCGGTCTCCTAAAATTGTTCCTTTTTGAGTTAAAACAGAGATTTTCATAAATGTGTTTTAAAGGAATGATTTTCGGGACGGGGAAAATGCAACACATAAGCACGTAAATTTTCTCGGGAGCCCTCCGCCATGGAGCCGAATAGCCCCAAGCCGCTAGGACCGCTGTATTAACCATGATTTTTCCCCGGTGGAATTGCCACCGAGGTCGTATGGTCGAATCCTATGAGGATTAGCCGTACGACCGCATGGATCAATTTTCCAGTTCCACTCCTTTTGCTATTTTTCGGGTTATTTCCCGTTTCAAAGTATGCACAGATTCCAAGATGCAAATGATGCAATGCATGGTAAAAGAAAGCAAGCACGATTAATGAAATCGGCGATGGGAGTCTAACCCGCTCAAAGGGAAAAGCTTTTTGTATTTTTTTCAAAAATTTTTTTCAAAAAGGGATACTGGTACGTGGGATTGTTAAACCACCTTGTTATCCCAAGCCCCGGTTAGGGAGCGATACAGAAGGGTAAGTGGGGTCCACCTATATACCAAGTATCGACTTTTGTTTTGAAAATAAAGCTTTTCTCCTTTGGGGTTTCCCCAAATGAGTCGCCAAACCGTGAATGTGTGCCCAAAATTTTTGTTTATTGGAATTCACGCGAGTTTGAAGACATCCGAGTTATTTGAAAACGGAGTCGCCACGCCATTTTGATTACCTCAAAACTTTGAAAAAAGGTTTTATGGGTTCTGAGGTTAAGTTACCCTCGGGAAGAACGTTTGGCGTTCACCCAAAGTGCCTTGCCGGAGCAAGTCTCCCTAGATTTCATTAATCGTGTTTGCTTGCGTGCTTTCTTTGTGTGCATGTGTTTGAAAATAAGGGGGAATGTCCCAAGTTGTCTTCCTGACGTACAAACCATTTGTTGGTTGTCGCCGGATTCCTTGGAATTTATGTATTTGGGATTATGATCCCGTCCTCATCTTATGACTTATGATCATCGCATTTTAACCCTCGGGACCCTCGGGACTTGCGTGATCGAGAGAATGACTCTCTTTTGGTCAAAGATGAGGTTCTTTAGGAAGGAATGTCCTTAGCCCATCAATCCTACGCTTTAAGACGGTCGAGCTCGTATAGAGGCTTCATACTCATTTTTAAGCGATAATCGGAGATATAGGGTTCAAGGTTATCCTTTTCCTAAAGAAATCATGAACCTTTAATGGAAGGAACGATGCAAAGATGAGAACTTTTACACCGGTCCGTTCCAAGGTTGGGGGAAAGGGGAAATGCATGATAAAAAAATGACTCTTTAATGAAAAGATGACATTTTTAGGTTGCAAATGATGCTTTTTGATTTAAAGAAATGATCTTTATGCAAATGATGCATAAAGATTTGATTTTTCATGCAAGTGATGCATTGAAAAAGGGGTTTTGAATGCAAAGGATGCATTTTTATTGAAAAGATTTGATCTTTATATGCAAATGATGCATAAAGATGACATTTTTATTTGGAAAATAGGGATTTTAGGTGCAAAGGATGCACCTTTATGAAAAAGACTACATTTTTATGACAAATGAGGTCTTAATGCATGCAAAGGGGAAAGGGGTGATAAAGATATGATCTTTATGAATAAATGCCAAGTCCCAAGCAAGATATATGAATGCAATGAGCAAGTATATCGATTAAAATGCAAGGTTAGGGCGTGCGAGGTTACCAATCGTTTCCTTCGGTTCTTCTGACGGAGCTAGGAGGAGAGGTTCTTCTTGGGTCTTCAAGGAGGAGGAGATGGCTTCTTGAGCTTCTTCTTCACCTTCTTGGACTTCCAAAGCCTCCTTGGGGATCTTCTTCGTATTATGAGAGTATTATGCTTCTTGTTGATGATCAAAATGGGTAGAGGAGGGCTCTATTTATAGGCAGTCTGGATAAGGCTAATGAAGCCGTGCGGCCGCAGTGCCCTTTCGCAAATGAGGCCGTGCGGTCTTATCCACAATGACTCAAAGATTCTAGAACCATGCAAGGTGGCATTATTCTAGAAGCTTCCCTCCTAATTAAAAACGTGTTTCTTAATTAGGAAGGATTCTCTTCAGCCTTTATTTAATTAAAAACAGCTCCTAATGTTTCCTAACGCCGGGAAGGTCCTGGGAATTACCGGAAAACTTACCGAAATTGCCGGAAATTTAACCTAAGGCATGAGCCGATTTGGGTACTTACACATCCCTGTCATCCGAATCACCAGACCGCAAGATCCCCCGGTTACACACCTTCGCCACAAAGCACCATGCATTCAACAATCCAGACAAGAGCCCACACTCAAGCCTACTTATGGGCCTCACTCCGAAATCCGAGCTATCCGGCTACCTCAGTCCGCCTCGCCTTCCCCGCCACGGAAAGCCAACAAGAAGCCGGGTTTTATCCTTTTGCCCAAGCTCCTACCTACACTCCCCAGGGTAATTTGGGCCAAGGACAGGTTTTCACCTATGCCCCGGAATATGGTATCCCTTCCACCAGTGTGCCGCCAGTGGTAACTCCTCTCTTCAGCTCAGTCACTGGTTTGAACGCTATGGCTCCACCTTTGGATCCCCAATTGGCTTTGTGACGACCCCAACCCTAGGCACTAAATTTAAATATTAAATTATATGCTTTTAATAATTATGTTATCTTTATGTGCTCAATTATGTCTTTAAAATTCTTAATTTAAGATAAATTGAGTGAAAAGTAAAATTAGGATCTTATGCGAATTTATTGGACATTAAATAAAGAAACTAGGGGAAATAATAAAAATGGGAATTTATTAAATAGATAAATAGTGTAGGGAGGTTAAATGAGTAGGATGAATTAATGGGATAAGAATTTATTTTATTTTATTTCTTTAAGTTAAGTTGAAAGCCTAAATCCTTAGAGAATGGCATGGGGGGCCAAGGAGGTCTTCCTTCTCCACCTAGGGCCTCAATAGTCAAAGCAACCCATATCCTCCCCATACCTCCCTTCACCTCCCCATACTTCCTCTAGGTCACTTTCATCTTCTTCCTCATTTTTCTTCTTTCACTCTTCCATGGAACTCCATTGAAAGCTTCCTCATTTCCAAGCCTTGTAACTAGACATTTCTACACCATTTTCAAGTCCAAGAGCACCTTTGAAGTTGAATCTCCTAGAGGAACAAGGCAAGCTAAGAAGATCAACATTTTGTTCTATAAATCTAAGGTGAGTTATTATGACCCTTTTCCTTCCTTGAATGTTCATGGATATTTATGTTGTTATGAATGTTCTATGTGCTTTGATGCTTGAAAACTCTTTTAGATTTAGAGAAATGTTATGGTTCATGGAAGTTGAATTGATCTAGGGTTAAGAGATGGTTTCATGGAGTTAAATGAGTAGAGTAAAGTTACTAAGGTTGGAAATGTCCTTTAGGTTCATAACTTAGAATGCTTTTGGTTGGAATTTTGGGATTTTGAGAAGTTATTGTTGATGGCTGCTGTTTTGCCATTTCTGGGCCGAGGGCACGAGTCGTGACCTCAAGCACGAGTCGTGCCATGTGAGGGTCACGAGTCGTGCCTTGGAATAAAGGGAAGTCGTGACCTGTAGGGGGACGCCAGGTTCAGAGGGGGGTCACTTGGGCACGAGTCGTGCCCTGGGGGACGAGTCGTGCCCTGGCCTGGTTTTTCACCCCATCTTTAGGGCTATTCAAACCTAATCAAACTCGAACCAAAATGAAATCTCTTTAACCTAGATTAAAGTAGAATACTTTGGCTTCACAATGACGTTCTAAGTTATCAAAATGGAATAGTGGAAGTACTATAAATGTTGCTTGGAAAACATTAGATAACCTAGTTTGGTAACTAGACAATTAT
The DNA here is from genome assembly GCA_022495995.1 of Adenophora triphylla var. japonica. Taxonomy (NCBI): domain Eukaryota; kingdom Viridiplantae; phylum Streptophyta; class Magnoliopsida; order Asterales; family Campanulaceae; genus Adenophora; species Adenophora triphylla. The sequence continues at coordinate 617,212 of JAFEMH010000377.1, forward strand.
GATCCCAACTTGGTAGATTCAACTTAGACCCTTAAAGAGGCTATGTATTATTGTATAATGACCATGTAGGATGGATTGATGCTACTTCCTTGCTTACATTGAGTTCATATACATTGTTGTATTATGCATAGTGTGTTAATTAAATGTTGCACTATGATATTGGTTGAACATGAGTATATTTTACCATGTTGATATATTGTTATCCCTTTTGTGGATTTTATTCAAGTATCTATTATGTGCTTGATATGTGTGAGTCAGCTGACGTTGGGGGTATAACATAATACGGTCAATTATGGAAGTGTGACCTAATGTGATCGGATTATGTTATATTCGTGACCGTCCCCTCCCCGTGGCCACAGTTGGGGTTATAGCGTCTGTATTGAGCCAAAAGCCTTACAGAGTTGCTACCGTCTTATTTGGTTCCCCGAAAAACGGGTCTTATAAGACGTGAGTATTGCTTAAACACCGTATAATTGGAGTATTATTATACCCAATGTTGTACGACTAATGTTCGTACGGGAAAAGGTAAACCAAGGTAATGGAATGTGTTTATAGCTTTTCCAATGTGTTACGTGCGACTTGTTATATGTTGCATTTATTTGGCATATTGCCGCATTCATAATAGCTTGCCGAGATTTATTCTCACCCCTCTCCCTTTAATGTTTTAGATCCCGAGACAGGAGGACCGCCAAGTAAGGACGGAAAGGAGTTTGGTGAGCATTTTTGGGATATTGTCGGGTACGTTAGGTTGGCGTAGAAATTATTTTGTCATAATTCCTTTTGGGCGTTTGTAATTATAAACTTTATCTTTCTACGTTAAAAACCAATATCTTTTGTAACTAAACAAACTTGATCGTTTTCAAAGTTAGTTATCTCCTCCTCCGATGTGGAGTTGAGTGGAGTTCTTTTAAAATGTTATTATTATTAATGTTTATGTTTGAAAGTCAAAGTAAAAGTTTTAAAAGTTTAGTGTTTTCGGTTAGTTTGAGGACGCTCCAACTCGGGACACGTGTAGGTTCCGGCCTGGGTCCTCACAGCTGGTATCGTAGCTCTGCTAGAATTCTCGGGTAGAGTCTAGCCGAGTGAGAGTGTGTGATAACCGACGTCGAGTGTTTAATGCAGGAGTTTGTTGTTATGGCGGGAAATGATGGTGATCGAATCGGGTTTGGGTGGTGTTGGTAATCCGAATGCCGAGATGATGGATATGTTCCGAGGGTTTCTTCAAAGATATGGCAACTCGTAATCGAATTTGAATCGAATCAAGGCGACAAGGGCAACATGGGTTGGAGAAGTTCGTGAAGATGTCTCCTCCTAGCTTCAACTGAGATCCGGATCCGGTGAAGGCCGAGAGGTGGCTTGAGGCTATGAATAAGATTTTCGCAGCCTATGGAGAGTACGGATGCGAGAAGGTGAGATGCGCCGTTTTCAAGTTGGAAGGACCCATGAGCACCGGTGGCAGGTAGTGAAGGATGGTTGGGACCGGATTTGACACCGCAGACTTGGGAGAACTTCACACTCAAGTTCCGAGATCACTTTGTACCAATGGTCACTAGAGACAAGAAGGAAGGCGAGTTTCCCGAAACCGGAGCAAGGGACCATGACGATAGCGCAAGATTCAGCAAAGTTCATGTAATTGGCCCGATATTGTCCTCATTTGGTGCCGGACGAAGAGAGGCGAGTCTACCGGTTCGTGAAAGGTTTAAGGGTTGAGTTCCTAAGCGCTTGTTGACGCATAACTTCGCCAACTTCCAAGCAAAGCGAATATGGCGTACCGGATTGAGAATGACATAGAGGAGCATCGTGGTAAGAATGAAGGTGGAAACAAGAATAGATTCCAAGGTCAAGGTTCGGGACGGTAGATAGGGTTCAGCCGAGGACATTTACTCCGGGAGCGAATCGAGGAGGTCATGTGGCGGCTCCCCGGAAATCGTGCGACTTCCCGCCGCTTTGGGACGACATGTGGGTTTTGCAAGAAACTAGGGCATTCTGAGGACAAGTGTTGGAGCAAACAAGGAAAGTGTTTGGAGTGTGGGTCGATTGTGCCATTTTAGGAGGAATTGCCCCAAGTTACAGTAATCAAGCAAGCGACGGGTGCCGGTTTTGGGGGACAAGGTAGTGGTGTGAAGAGAGATGTTGATGGGAAACCTAAGGATAGAGTCCAAGGTCGCGTGTTTGCTTTGGGTCGAGGAGAGGTCGATCCTAATGCCGTCATTAGAGGTATAGTTCCCTGCCTCAGAGTTAAGGCCCGCATTCTTATAGATCCCGGGTCTTCCCATTCATTTGTGGCATCTCATTTTGCATTCTCATTGCACATCTTGCCTGAATCTATGCCTTATGTGTTGGAGGTCTCTACTCCTATGGGAGAGAGCCTTGAATCTTCTTTAATATATCATGGTTGTGATGTGACTATATGTGGGCATGTATTGCCGTGGATTTGGTCGAGTTACCAATCCGTGATTTTGATGTGATCCTTGGGATGGATTGGTTGAGTCAGTGTCATGCTTTGGTAGACTGTCGTAGAAAACGAGTCTCATTTGCTATGCCTGACGTGCCTACTTTTATATTTGATGCGGATAAATCTATGTTCGGATTACATGTTATTTCGCCTTAAAAGCTAGAAAGATGCTATCTAAGGGGTGTGTGCGGGTTACTTGGCTTACGTGGGTAGATTCCAATAAGAAGTCTCCCGAGTTAGCTCATGTTCCGGTTGTTAACGAATTTAGTGATGTGTTTTCTAGCGAGTACTCTATGCCTCCGGATCGTGAGATAGAGTTTTGTATTGACTTAGTGCCTGGTACCGCACCTATCTCTAAAGCACCCTATAGAATGGCTCCGGCCGAGTTAAAAGAGTTGAAGGTCCAATTGCAAGAATTGTTAGATCGAGGTTTTATTCGTCCTAGTGTGTCTCCGTGGGGAGCACCGGTCTTGTTTGTTAGGAAGAAGGATGGTACCTTGAGATTGTGCATTGACTATCGTTTGTTGAACCAAGCCACCATTAAGAATAAGTATCCTCTCCCGCATATAGATGATTTGTTTGACCAACTCCAAGGTTCCGTTATCTACTCAAAGCTTGATTTGAGAAGCGGATACCATCAGTTGAAGATTAGGCCGGATGATATTGCTAAGACAGCTTTCCGTACTAGATATGGTCATTATGAGTTTGTTGTGATGCCGTTTGGGTTGACTAATGCTCCAGCCGTGTTTATGGATATGATGAACCGTGTCTTCAAGCCTTATCTTGATAGTTTTGTGGTGGTCTTTATTGATGATATTCTTGTGTATTCTAAGTCCCGGGAAGAGCATGAGAATCATTTGAGGATTGTCTTGACCGTTCTTCGTGAGAAGCAGTTGTACGCTAAGTTCAGTAAGTGCGAGTTTTGGCTTGAGCAAATTTCTTTCTTGGGGCATGTTGTGTCGAGTTCGGGAATTTCCGTGGATCCTTCAAAGATTGAGGCCGTGGTTAATTGGAAGCAACCTTCGACTGTGACCGAGGTCCGTAGTTTTCTTGGTTTGGCAGGGTATTATCGGAGGTTCATTGAGGGGTTTTCTCGGATTGCGACTCCGTTGACTAGGTTGACTCGGAAAGATGTATCGTTTGTATGGGATTCCAAGTGTGAAGCAAGCTTTGATGAATTGAAGAAGAGATTGACAACGGCTCCTATTCTTACCCTTCCGGAGTGGTTGTGAGAATTTTGTTATTTATAGTGATGCCTCGAAGGCGGGTTTGGGTTGTGTATTGATGCAAAATGGGAAGGTGATTGCGTATGCCTCTAGGAAGTTATCACCGGCGGAACAGAATTATCCTACTCATGATATGGAATTGGCGGCGATTGTATTTGCGTTGCATAAGTGGAAGCATTATCTTTATGGGGCGAAGTTTGAGATTTTCACCGATCATAAGAGTTTGAAGTACCTATTTACCCAAAAGGAGTTGAACAACCGGCAAAGGAGATGGTTAGAGTTTTTGAAGGATTTTGATTGTACAATTTCTTATCATCCGGGGAAAGCAAATGTTGTAGCGGATGCGATTAGCCGAAAGGCGTATGTGACAGCTTTGAGTTCTCGGGAAATGAAGAGTGAGATAATTATTGCGAATGTTCGGGCCGTTCCTACTTTGTATGGAGATTTGAAGGAAGCTCAACAAGGTGATCCGGAATTGAAGAAAATATTAGATCAAGTGCAAGATGGGAAAGCCGGGGATTTTACTTTGAATAGAGATGGGATTTTAACTTTCCAAGGGAGAATTTGCGTTCCTTCATCGCCGGAAATCAAGAAGCGTGTCTTAGAGGATGGCCATAAGTCCAAGTTTGCGATTCATCCGGGGAGTACCAAAATGTATCAAGACTTGAAGCGTGGATATTGGTGGAATGGAATGAAAAGAGAAATAGCGGATTATGTATCTAAGTGTTGGACTTGTCAACAGTATTAAGGCGTAACATCAAAGACCGGCGGGACTACTTCAACCATTAGATATTCCGGAGTGGAAATGGGAAGGGATTTCGATGGATTTTGTTTCGGGCTTACCTCTTACCGCGAAGAAGATGGATGCTATATGGGTTATTGTGGATCGGTTGACGAAGTCGGCTCATTTTCTTCCGGTATCAACTAAGTTTTCGTTAGAGAAGTTAGCCCAGTTGTATTTGAATGAAATTGTGAGACTTCACAGGGTTCCGGTTAGTATTGTTTCCGACAGAGATCCGAGGTTTACATCTAGATTTTGGAGAGCATTGCATGAAGCCTTGGGTTCTAAGTTGTGTTTTAGTACCGCGTTTCATCCTCAAACCGACGGTCACCCGAGAGAACTATTCGTATACTTGAGGATATGTTACGGGCTTGTGTGATGGATTTCCAATTATCTTGGGAGGATCATCTACCGTTAGTTGAGTTTGCTTACAATAATAGTTATCAGTCTAGTATTGAGATGGCTCCGTATGAAGCGTTATATGGTAGGAAGTGCCGATCTCCGATGTGTTGGGACGAGGTTGGTGAAGCGAGACTTTGGGGCCCGGATTTGGTTCGAGATTCTACTGAGAAGATCAAGGTGATTCGGGATAGATTGAAGACGGCTCGTAGTAGACAAAAGCTACGCCGACAATAGAAGACGGGATTTATCTTTTCGGGTTGGTGACTTTGTGTTCTTGAAGGTTTCTCCGAGGACGGGATTAAAAGGTTTGGTAATAAGGGTAAGTTGGCTCCGAGGTTCGTTGGTCCGTTTGAGATTCTAGAGAAGATTGGGGATTTGGCTTACCGGTTAGCATTACCTCCGTCTCTTTCTTTGCTCCATGACGTCTTCCATGTCTCGATGTTAAGAAAGTATTGTCATGATCCTTCCCATGTTTTGAGCTCTCCTCCCGATGATGTCCAAGCGGACATGTCGTATGTTGAAGAGCCATTAAGAGTCTTAGAATTCCAAGTTAAAGAGTTGAGAACCAAGAGTATTCCGATAGTGAAGGTCCTTTAGAAGAACCACACCATTGAGGAAGCGACGTGGGAGCTAGAGTCGGAGATGAGAGCGAAATACCCGTGGTTGTTTGAAAATCCAAGTAAGTTTTCTTTTAAAATTCGGGACGAATTTTCTTTAAGGGGGAGTGAGTGTAACGACCCCAACCCTAGGCACTCATTTTAAATATTAAATTATATGCTTTTAATATTTATGTTATCTTTATGTGTTCAATTATGTCTTTAAAATTCTTAATTTAAGATAAATTGAGTGAAAAGTAAAATTAGGATCTTATAAAATTTATTGGACATTAAATAAAGAAACTAGAAATAATAGAAACATGAGTAAAATGTGAAAGGAGGATCCTAAAATGTGGAATAAATATTGAGTAGGAGGATTTTAAATTTAATGCTTTGGAAATATTAAAGGAAAATGATATTTTGGGGTGAAAGCCTTAGTTTGAAGGGGGGGGGCCATTCCCTTCCCCCTTCTTTCCTCCACCTAGGGCCTCAATAGTCAAAGCAACCCATATCCTCCCCATACCTCCCTTCACCTCCCCATACTTCCTCTAGGTCACTTTCATCTTCTTCCTCATTTTTCTTCTTTCACTCTTCCATGGAACTCCATTGAAAGCTTCCACATCCCCAAGCTTTGTAACTAGTCAAGACTTTCTTCACCATTTTCAAGTCCAAGGGCATTTTTGAAGTTGGATCATCTAGAGGAACAAGGCAAGCTAAGAAGATCAACATTTTGTTCTATAAATCTAAGGTGAGTTATTATGACCTTTCTTTCTTTGAATGATCATGAAAATAAATGTTATTGTGTTTGTTCTCTTGAATGTGTTGATTGAGAACTTTGTTGGGTTTATAGAAATATTATGGTTTATGGAAGTTGAATTGATCTAGGTTTAAGACATGTTTTCTTGGAGTTAAATGAGTAGGATGAAGTTAACAAAGTTGGAAATGTCCCTTTAGGTTTATAACTTAGAAGACTTTTGGTTGGAATTTTGGGATTTTGAGGCATTGTTGTTGTTCTTCGCCGTTTTTACAAATTCCGGGCCGAGGGACGAGTCGTCCCTTGGAACGAAGGGAAGTCGTGACCTATAGGGGGACGCCAGGCTCAGAGGGGGGTCACATGGGCACGAGTCGTGCCCTGGGGGACGAGTCGTGCCCTGTCCTGGTTTCAAGATATCAACTTTAGAGCTGTTCAAACCTAATCAAACTCGAACCAAAATGAAATCTCTTTAACCTAGATTAAAGTAGAATACTTTGGCTTCACAATGATATTCTAAGTGATCAAAATGAAATAGTAGAAGTACCTTAAATGTTGTTTGGAAAACGTTAGCTAACCTAGTTTGGTAACTAGACAATTATGATCCCAACTTGGTAGATTCAACTTAGACCCTTAAAGAGGCTATGTATTATTGTATAATGACCATGTAGGATGGATTGATGCTACTTCCTTGCTTACATTGAGTTCATATACATTGTTGTATTATGCATAGTGTGTTAATTAAATGTTGCACTATGATATTGGTTGAACATGAGTATATTTTACCATGTTGATATATTGTTATCCCTTTTGTGGATTTTATTCAAGTATCTATTATGTGCTTGATATGTGTGAGTCACCGACGTTGGGGTATAACATAATACGGTCAATTATGGAAGTGTGACCTAATGTGATCGGATTATGTTATATTCGTGACCGTCCCCTCCTGGCCACAGTTGGGGTTATAGCGTCGTATTGAGCCAAAAGCCTTACAGAGTTGCTACTGTCTTATTTGGTTCCCCGAAAAACGGGTCTTATAAGACGTGAGTATTGCTTAAGCAAATTTCATCGTATAATTGGAGTATTATTATACCCAATGTTGTACGACTACTGTTCATACGGGAAAAGGTAAACCAAGGTAATGGAATGTGTTTATAGCTTTTCCAATGTGTTACGTGCGACTTGTTATATGTTGCATTTATTTGGCATATTGCTGCATTCATAATAGCTTGCTGAGATTTATTCTCACCCCTCTCCCTTTAATGTTTTAGATCCCGAGACAGGAGGACCGGCCAAGTAAGGACGGAAAGGAGTTGGCAGTGAGCTTTTGGGTATTGTCGGGGTACGTTAGGTTGGCGTAGAAAGTATTTTGTTATAATTCCTTTTGGGAGTTTGTAATTATGAACTTTACATTTCTACGTTAAAACCAATATCTTTTGTAACTAAACAGTTTAAGTATTTTCAAAGTCGGTCCACTCTTCCTCCGATGTGGAGAGTAGTGGAGTTGTTTTGAAATGGAATTGTTAATGATGTTTTATTTGGAAGTTTAATTAAAAGTTTTAAAAGTTAGTGAAATTTGGGTTAGTCTGAGGACGCTCCAACTCGGGACACGTGTAGGTTCCGGGTCGGGGTCCTCACAAGGACCCCTAATCTCGGACTGGGAGACGCAGAGTTGGATCGTGTGGAGCGAAAGAAGACTCGCCGGGGACGAGGGAAGAAAGGGAAGAATGGCGAGGGGACAAGCGCAGATGGCGCGGAATGACCTCCTAGGTATCCATTCATTGCATTGCAAACACATTATTTGTTAAATGTATTAAGTTATCTTTTAGCATGTTGTGAACTTGAGAGTAGACCGTGCTTGAACTCATCAAGAAATGTTGTAATCGTTAGTGATTTGTGATTTACTTTTAAAGCTATGTCGAGACGCAAGATCTCTTGTTCGCTTTTGTGTCTTTTGTGCACCTTGGCGGTGTCCATCTTTGGACTTTTCTGTTGCATTTGCGGACTGAAGCAGCCTGGGCCTTGACGGTAATCCCTTTTGCTCGGGCTCTGTGTTTGGCTGAGAGGTTGAATGATCCCCTGACAAGTCGTTTTGACGGTCTTTTTCGTAGCTTCCTTGCCTCTTGTTCGCATCGGGCTCTTGACCTCCTTTTTGTAGCTTCTGCTTGAACTTCTTTTTTTTTTATTATTTTTTTTTGTGAGCCCTTGCTCGAGCTCTTTTTTTTTTTTTTGAAGCGCGTGAGGGCGAAGACAAGCCCCTGGCTTGGAAGCAGACATGGGTCAGTCGTTTGATGCTGAGTGACCTTTTTGTTGGGTTTTATGGGTCCATGCGCAGCGGAATTAAGCATAAAATTAACACAAAACCCAAGCCCTAAGATCCGTTCTATATGATTAAATTGAATTGCTATGAGATAGAATTTACCAACCTAAATTGCTTTCCGGTCTTGAGCTATCGAACGGATAATTATGTGATTCGTAATCACAAACTTTTGATCTTCAAATCTTCGAATCTTCAACTCCTTTGGATCTTCAGATTTGAACTCTAGGTCTTTGATTTGTTTGAACAAAACTAAGACCCTCTTTTGGTAATCCACACAAATATGAATGTCAAGAACAATTCTCGGGTTGGGAATTGCTAGATTCCTAAAACTTATGGAAGAATATTGAGAGTATTTTTGTTATGATTTTCCCTTGAAATTTTCGGCCAGACCTTAGGGTTGACAGACCTCACATATTTATACTACTTTAGTGTAAATATGTTTCCTAATCGAATTAGGAGAACAGTCCGTCAAAAGCGCGTCATGGCTAGTTATGTCGCACGACATAAGTAGCCAAGGCTAGTTATGTCGCGTGACATAACTAGCCGTGGCTAGTTATGTCGCGTGACATAAGTTGCCAAATACGTAAACTCTCAATCATTCTTCCCTTGGTTCAACCAACTCATTCTATTTGTGAGTGACCCAATAGGATTGTATTATGTTGGCAATGAGTCCGATCATATCGACCCTCATAAGACATAAGCGGACTCTAGCAAGCCATTATGTCCACTCCAAATAACACAACGTAAGAGTTCACGTTTCCAATGGTACACTTCCATTTCTCCCTTTGTCTCACGATGTTATATTGAACACAAGTCATGGTCCACGTCAACTTGTATTTGTTCAATGCTTTCTCGATCTTGAGTATAATGATAGTCCAATCATATTGGGGTGTGGCCACACGCTTTCATCATTATCACTCATCGAGGGGCCCAAGCAAAACATCTCTCTTTTGAGGGACAAATTCCATCTTGACTTATCATCCTTCCCATCATGAATCCGATCATGCCAAAGATAGCCTTTATAGATATCGTGTTAAGATACCGTTTGACTAAAATCAAACATAACTTTTCATCATATGTAAGGTCATGATAATCTCATGTCTAGGGACTAAATGAAGTAACCTTATGCGCTTTATGACATTTGACCATGACATAAATCTCATACGGGTCAAGTCCAAGCCACTTGTTCTCTAACAAGTACCCATAATTTCAATGTGCATCTCTATGCATATAATCATCATATGATTATCCATTGACAATTATACTAATTATTCTCTTAATAATTAGGGACGGAGATTATTACAATAAATATGCAAACTATATAATAATCAAATAATAAACATAAACGATAAAGATGATACATAACGGTTTTCGCTAAACATAACTAAAGCCTAGGGCATTACACCAACAGTCTCCCACTTGCACTAGGCTCCATTTATGTATCGAATACTCATGGATCTAACATGACCATCATGCTTCCGTCTGTGCGAGGGTCTTTGTAAGTGAATCCCTTATGTCATCATCGGTTGATACTTTGTATATTTTAACGTCTTCTCATTCTTTATGAATTCCTTGAAGAACGTCTAAGTGAGTGTTTGGATCACTGTTGTGACCTTGGTTCCATTGTTTGCACAAGTGGCACCACTATTTGTCATAACAAAAGTTTCACCGATTAGTGATACTTGGAACATTTCCAAAACACTAATGAACTTTTGATCCAAACTGCCTCTTTTAGCCACATCATATGTTGCTAAAATATGGCCTTAGTAGCAGAATCGGCTACAATTTCTGCTTGGAACTCTTCCAATCAAAACTGCACCTCTAATAAGTATAAACACAAATCCTAATTGCGATTTTAAAATAACTTTGTTAGTTTGGAAGCTAGCACCTATGTAACCCTTACAACAAGATTAACTTCCAATCTTTCAAATCCCAAGAGCGTATCCTTAGTTCTTCTTAAGTACTTAAGGAACATCTTGACCGCCATCCAATGGTTTTCATCACAGATCGTATTGGTATCGACTCATCATGCTTAGAGCATATGAGATGCCGGGTCTAGTACAAATCATGGCATACATGACAGATCCAAGTGCCGCAAAGATATGGAACTTCATTCATTCCCTTTTTGCTCATCGCTTGTCATAAGACAATGAATATTGCTAAGAGAAATACCATGACCCATTGACAAGCTACTCTTCTTAGACTCTTCTAAGAATCTTGTCAATGTGAACACTTTGACTCAAACCAATTTATCCTTCTAGATCCATCTTTATAGATCTTGATGCCAAGGATGTAATCGGCTTCACCCATATCTTTCATTGAGAAACCTTTCCTTGACCAAGACTTAACAGCCTTAAGTGTCGGAACTTGTTTTCCAATGAGTAAGATATCATTGTAATAAAACAATAGAAATAATATTACGCTCCCACCGAATTTCATGCATACACAAGATTCATCTTTGTTCTTTGATGAAGTCAAACTCTTTGACCAATTCATCAAAACGAAGATTCCAATTCCTTGAAGCTTGCTTCAATCCATCTCATGGATCTTTGCAACATGCATACTTTATTAGAGTTTCTTGGATCGACAAACTATTCGGGTTGTGTACTCTACACATCCTTAATAATCTTTCCATTTAAAGAAAGTCGTTTGACATCCATTTGTCATATCACATAGTCACAATATGTGATAATGGCAATTGAAAATCTAATGACTTCGACATTGTAATCGGCGAAAAAGGTTTCAACATAGTCAATACTATGAATTTGCCTAAATTCCTTTGTTACAATCCTTAGTCATGAAAGTACACACCTTCCCATCCATGTCGGTCTTGAAGACCTTCTTGCATCCCATTAGTTTTTACACCTTCAGTAGCCCAATCAAGTTCCAAACTTGATTGTCAAACATGGATTGTAATTTGGATGCCATGGTTCATAACCATCTATCCAAATTAGAGGGGACATCGCTTATTGATAGCAAGTAGGATCGTCATTCTTAATGACTTTCACTTTATCACTTTCCGCAACGAGAAATCATTATTCCTTGAGTTCGGATCGTGACCCATCCAATCTACGATGGACTTGTGCATCTTGAACCGGTTTCACAACTCCTTTGTGAACTTGGTTCTGTCTCTACTCTTGGTTCCATATTATTTTCGGGTTCTTGAACTTCTTTCAAGATTAATTTTACTCCCACTAGATTCTTTATTGAGAAACTATTTCTCAAGAAACAAATCGTGTAGAGCAACAAACATTTTGTTCTCTTTGTGATTGTAAAATCAATATCCGAAAATAACCTTGTTAGATTTGGTGCTAACTTATAAGAGACAAGTCTCTTTACATAAGATTCGCAACCCCAAATCTTCATGAAAGACAAACTAAGTTTTCTTCCATGCCACATCTCATGTGGGGCCTTAGGAACCGATTTAGTAGGGACTCGATTCAGTGTAACCGCATTATTTCTAATGCATATCCTCAAAAGGAAATATGAAATAGGAAAGTCTCGATTGACACATCATCGAATGAACCATGTCCTACAAGGTTCAATTCCTCCTTTCGATACACCATTCATAGTGGTGTTCAGCCATGGAGTCAACTCTTGAAACAATTTCATAGTTTTGAGATGATTGTCAAACTCTTGGCTCAAATATTCATCACCTCGATCTAATCGAAGTACTTAACAGCTTTACCAAGTTGTTTTGTACTTCATCTTTGAAATGTTCAAAACATCTCAAACGATTCACCTTCGAACTTCATCGATAGACATAGTCATATCTAGATAAGTCTTTAGTGAAATGTGATGAAATACCGAAGTCTTCCCCTAGCAATGCTACTTAACACCCATATACATCTCATGTATAATGACCAATAAGTCACTAGCCCTCCCACTACTCTTAGTGTAGGGTGGTTTGATCAATAATCTCAATAAACAAGATCCACATTCCTCAAATGATTCATCGTCATATGAGTCTAAAAGTCCATGTTAATGGAGTTTAGATATATGTTTCTTATTTATTTGACCAAGCCGGCAATGCCATATGAACGCGTTGTTCATATTGTTCGGTTTAGATTTCCATTTATATTATAGATATCTTCAACATTATTTTGTATCTTATCATCACGGATATGAAGACCATTCAATGACATATGCATTATAATAAGGCATATCATTAAATAAATATAAAACTTCTTATTGAAAATAAGAAAATTATATCCTTCATCATCCATTTAAGAAACAGAAATAATACTCCTACTCAAATTCGGAACGTAGTCATACTTGTTCAAAACAAGTACTACTTCACAAGGCAAAGTGACTTCATAAGTCCCTTATGGCTAATGTTGCAACTCTTGCTCCATTCCCATGCTTAGGTTTAATTTACCTTATTTGAGTAGCTTTCTATTCTTTGTTCCTTGCACATTTAAACAAATGTGGGATTCAATCCTGTATCATATACCCAAGAACAAGAAGTCGAAAGAAAAATATCTATCATATAGATACTTGAAGTAGTAGCAATCATATTGCCCTTCTTCACCTTTTAGGCCTTCCTAATAAGCCTTGCAACTTTGCTTCCAATGACAATCTTATTGCAATGATAGCAAACTGCATCCTTTTGAGACACTTTGGGTTTGACCTCTTCGGCTTTGACAACATTTGTCCTAGGTTTAGCAACTTTTGCTTTACCTTTTTTTTTTCTTCCTTTATGAACCCTTTTATTGTGTCAACCATTAACACAATTTGCGGATTGCTCCTTCTTTCATCATATGAATTGAGAGCCTTCACCACAACATATATCTTTTGCCTAGTTCGCATTTGGAACATTTCCTTTATGCGGTGTGCTAGAACAAAAGAATAGTTATCATGTGCTCAAGGTTCTTCATAAGAGCCTTTAAACACGGTGGCAAATACAAGGCAAGCAATATTGTCAGAATCATCAATATGTTTCTAATGTTGCTTCCTTATTTGCCCTTTGCAACATTTGCAATGGGTTCAATAGGAACGGATTCGTCAAGAACGTACACATTTACCCAAGAACCATTCTTTAGGCTTCGATCCAATCAGAATTATATGTATCGTTCCTTTCAAACTTTGTCCTTCATAAGGACGAATCGCAATTATCATTATGTAATGCTACTTCTACAACAAAATATACAAATTATATGAACACATATCAATATCAACACATTTATCATTTAAGAGCAAATAGTGTATTTTACAAATACTCCCACTAAATCATACACCTTCCAATGCAAATAAGCATAATATGCATTTAATGGGCTAAGATCCAACTTTAATTTAATCTCAAGTACGCTATGGCGCACCGCTCAAGATTAAAACTCATTAGGTAGAAAAACATCAATCATATCGTATATGACTCTTAGGACTAAGATCCATCTTTAATTTAATCTCAAGTACGCTATGGCGCACCGCTCAAGATTAAACTAATTAGGTAGAAAACATCAATCATATCGTATATGACTCTTAGGATCTTTTATGAGATTTATTTAAGACATCATATGTCTAAGCATATTTTAATCTCATCTTATGCCTTGGGTCCAAAACCATTTTGATAACCCAATTAAGTTCATTCATATTAAACGTATAGGAACCACCATTTCCTCATCTTGCTCGCAAACGGAATAGAATCAAAGTACCTTGCTATGGCAAGCCCACCCAAAACTATCCGAGTGGTCTCAAGTGTTTAATCATGAATTGGCATAAAAGAACTTAAAAGTTAAATGAAGGTTCTTTAAGGTAGATTATAAGCATATCAAAGAAAGATAGTCATAATCATGCACTGTAAGTTCCCAGAAGATAGGTGAGCCACAAGGACTTCTTAAGTACCAACTCTTCCTTAGACGTAACTCACCTAGTCATGCACAATTAGAAATCAATTCTCGATTTGTCAACATAATCACTACCTTTTATAAACAATTAGTTTCCTTTTAAATTTCGCGTATTTATGACTTGTTTCCATAAACAATCATAAGATCCAAAATTTACAATGTCTAAATCTAAACATATTAGGAAACTAAATATCATGTTTCAACTAAACATCTAATTTAAAAAAAAAAAAATTCTTAACATGTAAGAACAAATAAAACATGCATCGCAATAATTATTAAAATCATATTTTAATCAATTAATCATGCATATCAATGAATCAATCTATCGCGACTTATAAACTCAATTTTATAACATCCGCATTTTCATATACATTGCAATAATTATTAAAATCACATTTTAATCAATTAATCATGTATATCAATGAATCAATCTATCGCGGACTTATAAAATCAATTTTATAACATCCAGTTTTCATATGAACATATCGATTGTAAACACAATCAGAATAGCGTAAAAATTGAACAAACCGATTCGCCAGCTTTGGCTTATTATGTCGCGTGACATAACTAGCCAGCTGGCTAGTTATGTCGCGTGACATAACCGGCCGATTACTGCATTTCCTCCTTTGGCTTAATATGTCGCACGACATAGGTAGCCGTCACAGATTTCCAGATTTCAATCAATTCAGATTACATGCAATTAAATCATATAAAACAACCCTTTTACATATTTAATTCAACATAATTCGTAAACGATTTTCACATTGTTTCACATAAACAATCAAAATTCTATCGCATACAAAAAACATGCAACGAACATATAAACAATTTATATAATCATTCTAGCATGTTAATTCAAACTTAACCATACGAACGGGGCTCGATACCACCGTTGGGTTTTATGGGTCCATGCGCGGCGGAATTAAGCATAAAATTAACACAAAACCCAAGCCCTAAGATCCGTTCTATATGATTAAATTGAATTGCTATGAGATAGAATTTACCAACCTAAATTGCTTTCCGGTCTTGAGCTATCGAACGGATAATTATGTGATTCGTAATCACAAACTTTTGATCTTCAAATCTTCGAATCTTCAACTCCTTTGGATCTTCAGATTTGAACTCTAGGTCTTTGATTTGTTTGAACAAAACTAAGACCCTCTTTTGGTAATCCACACAAATATGAATGTCAAGAACAATTCTCGGGTTGGGAATTGCTAGATTCCTAAAACTTATGGAAGAATATTGAGAGTATTTTTGTTATGATTTTCCCTTGAAAATTTCGGCCAGACCTTAGGGTTGACAGACCTCACATATTTATACTACTTTAGTGTAAATATGTTTCCTAATCGAATTAGGAGAACAGTCATCAAAAAAGCGTTCGTGGCTAGTTATGTCGCACGACATAAGTAGCCAGTGGCTAGTTATGTCGCGTGACATAACTAGCCAGGGCTAGTTATGTCGCGTGACATAAGTTGCCAAATACGTAAACTCTCAATCATTCTTCCCTTGGTTCAACCAACTCATTCTATTTGTGTGTGACCCAATAGGATTGTATTATGTTGGCAATGAGTCCGATCATATCGACCCTCATAAGACATAATCGGACTCTAGCAAGCCATTATGTCCACCCAAATAACACAACGTAAGAGTTCACGTTTCCAATGGTACACTTCCATTTCTCCCTTTGTCTCACGATGTTATATTGAACACAAGTCATGGTCCACGTCAACTTGTATTTGTTCAATGCTTTCTCGATCTTGAGTATAATGATAGTCCAATCATATTGGGGTGTGGCCACACGCTTTCATCATTATCACTCATCGAGGGGCCCAAGCAAAACATCTCTCTTTTGAGGGACAAATTCCATCTTGACTTATCATCCTTCCCATCATGAATCCGATCATGCCAAAGATAGCCTTTATAGATATCGTGTTAAGATACCGTTTGACTAAAATCAAACATAACTTTTCATCATATGTAAGGTCATGATAATCTCAGGTCTAGGGACTAAATGAAGTAACCTTATGAGATTTATGACATTTGACCATGACATAAATCTCATACGGGTCAAGTCCAGTCACTTGTTCTCTAACAAGTACCCATAATTTCAATGTGCATCTCTATGCATATAATCATCATATGATTATCCATTGACAATTATACTAATTATTCTCTTAATAATTAGGGACGGAGATTATTACAATAAATATGCAAACTATATAATAATCAAATAATAAACATAAACGATAAAGATGATACATAACGGTTTTCAGTTAAACATAACTAAAGCCTAGGGCATTACACCAACACTTTTGATGTCCTTTGATGTTGCCGCCATTGTTTGACTTGGTCAAAGTGATGGTGGGGGCATGCTCCTGGAAAGTGTGTAATTTGATGGAGGTCTTGATTGACATTCAAACTTTTGACTTTTTTGTGTGTTTTTAGACCGGACCAATTAAGGTTGCCTACGTTCCCCCGGACTAGAGGGCTCAGGTCTGCGTAGTTCGACATTACATGGAGTGCCAAGAGATGCACAGTTGTTCTTCTTTAGGCGAAGTATCTGCGAAGTTTGCTTCCGTTGACTGGATTCACGAAGGGATTGCCGTCTAGGTTTGTCAGCTTCATGGCACCACCGGAGAAGATCTTTTGAACCATGAAAGGGCCGATCCATGTTGGTTCCCATTTTCCCAGTGGGTTGGTTCGAGTGGAAGGCTTTTCTTTGAGTACCAGGTCGCCTTCCCTGATGTCTCGGGATTTGACTTTCTTGTCGAAAGCTCTAGCCATCCTGCTTTGGTAGGCTCGGACGTGTTCCATGGCCTTTAGTCGTCGCTCGTCTAGCAGAGCCAGTTCGTCGTATCGGCTTCGGAGCCATTCGACTTCGTTGACGTCATTTTCCAGCAACACTTGGAGTGAGAGAATTTCCAATTCGATGGGAAGGACTGCTTCCATCCCGTACGTCAGGGCGAATGGGGTTTCTCCCGTGGCTGTTCTGACTGATGTTCGGTAGCCCCAAAGTGCAAGGTGCAGCTTCACGGGCCAATCTCGTCCTCGGGTGGTCATTTTTCGGATGATCCGTTCGAGGGTCTTATTTGCTGCTTCTACGGCGCCATTTGTTTGTGGCCGGTAGGGAGAAGACTTGTGGCGTGTGATCTTGAATTCGGCCAGCAGTCTGTCACATTCCCCTTCGAAGTGTGAGCCGTTGTCTGATATGACCTCATTTGGGATGCCGTATCGGCAGATGATGTTTTCCTTGAGGAAATGCGCGACTTTCTTGGAGGTGAGTACCTTGTAAGACTTGGCTTCGACCCATTTGGTGAAGTAGTCGATGGCCACTAGGATGAACTCGTGACCGTTGCTGCCTGGCGGAGCAATTTTCCCGATGATGTCAATTCCCCAAGTGGCAAAGGGCCAGGGTGTAGTCATGCAGTAGATATCGTGGGGAGGTAGATGATTAAGGTTGGAGAACCGTTGACACTTGTCGCAGCTTCGGACAAAGTGGATGCAGTCTGCCTCCATGGAGATCCAGTAGTAGCCCATCCTGAGAATGATTTGCATCAGGGCTCTGGCGTTCATGTGGGGACCGCAAGCCCCATTGTGGACTTCGTTCATGAACTCGCTTGCTTCCTCCTGGCTGATGCAGCGTAGGAGTGGTCCTTGGTAGCGTTTCTTGTACAGCGTGTCCCCAAGGATGACAAAGTGAGAGGCGAGGCGTTTTAAAGCCATTATGCTCTTGGCTTTGACCCCTTCCTTGTGTTGGCCTTCCTCGTTCATGAAGGCGGTTTCCCCGTTGTGCTGGAAATTGCTTCGGACTTGCGTCTCTTTGGCTCTTCAGCAATTCCGTAAATCGTCGTGATTAAAACCTCCTCGGCAGATTGGGCCCAGTTTTTCTCTCGTTTGACAACATGCTTAAATGTTTGCTTGATGCATTTATCCACTTAATGTGTTTGCTTCTTAGTATAGATGAATCGTTATTAACTGTTTTGATTAGTTAACTCATCATTTGTTAAAGATGCAATGAAGGGATATTTAGAAAGGTCGGGCCTTTTATTGAAAGCGCAAAGACTGTACATTGTTGATTGTGGACTCACGATCTTCAGGCGTAGAGCCATCAGATGACTCGAAAGACATGAATTCACAGACAACATGACTCGAAGCTAGACTACAGGCGACGAGGGGTTGGACCAGGCTTCATTACTCTTGGCATGCTGTAGCTCTAGAGGGAGTGGCGATGGCTCTGGTGGCCAACCTTCAGTTGGCACGAATCCCGGAAAATAGCTTGCATGTAGTTCGACTTCAAACCAGATCGCAAAGGTTTTTGGTTGCTCTCCTGATAATGTCCCTCCATTAGTGTTGTTACCAGTCCTTGGGGGTCTTTGATGATAGAAGTCGCCGAGGGCTACTTCTAAGAGGGCGAAGCATTCGCTGATTCGGAGTTGATTCTTGCTGATGTTGATCATTTTCATAGAATCCGCCTCTTTATCTGGGATCTTTGCTTGGACGACATTTACAATGTCTGATTCGAGGGGGCATGCTATCTCTCCTTCCCTGATTTGGCCTTGGAGGAGGTTGCGCCACTGTTCATCTAGGTCTGACAGTGGGATATTGAATTGGACTATGCTGTGATGGTTGTCCCCATGAGATCCGAGAGTGTTGGCCAGAGGGTTGTCCTGTACCAGTGGATCGGTGATGAGCCAGTTTGAAAGAGGGTTTTCGGCGAAGTAAGGGTCTACTCCTCGACCAATCTCCATCTGGGCGTCCATCTCTTGATCCTCTCTTAAGCATTCTTCGCAGTCGCATATGTCAGAGTTGTCGTCTTGCCCCATGAGCTCTTCGATTTCTAGCTCGTCGCGGCTTAGAGCGTGGATGTAGGGATCCACTTCGTAGCGGGACAGAATTGGAGACTCGTCTAGAGAAGAGTATTCGGTCATGTCGGGACCTTCTTCTGGGTCGTAGCTTGCCGGCCAAGCGCTTGCCATTGTACTGCTTCCGCGGATCACCTCGAGCACTCCATTGGCATTGATAAATTTTACGCATTGGTGAAGAGTAGATGATACCGCTTTCATCTGATGTATCCAAGGTCGTCCCAGCAAGGCAGAGAAGGTTGGTTTGATCTCCACGACTTGGAATTCTACCGACTCCAGTTGTGCATCGAATTGAATCCTCAGATTGATGACTCCTACGATTGGTCGTGCAGTGGAGTCGTAGGCTCGGATTACCCGGGGTGAAGGCCTTATCAGGGAGCGGTCGATACGGAGTCGCTTCAGTGTGCTTAATGCGATGATGTTGACTGCGGAGCCGTTATCAATCAAGACATTCGGGAGGAAGAACATCTCTATTTTTATGAGGATGAGGAGAGCTTCGTTGTGTCGATTCTCACATATTGGTAAGTCATCATCTGTGAAGGATAGACCGCTTCCCGTGCTGCCATTTGACTCAGTCTCCTCTGGGGAGCATTCGATCCATCCATTGGTGTGCCTTGGTCGGGGCAAAGATCGTAGGGAGACAGTTGCCCTTGGGCGTTCTTGTCTGGATTCCCGGTCACGAGATCTTTTGACTCTGGTTTCACGTTCCCAGTCATAGCGAGACAGCATGCTGACGGTTTCAGAAATTGCAGGAGGTCTGCTCTCACTTGGAGTTTCGTCAAAGGCTATTGTTCGGTCGAAACCTAATGGTTTATTTTATATCCGTAAGCGCACGGGCTATTGTAATATAGCTGGTGCAAGTACGAGTCGATCCCTCAGAGACAGGGTTTACTTAGGAAAGATTGGGGGAAAGATAAAGTTTGTTTTTAGAAAATAGAAAGAACATAAACAGAAAATACTTTAATTAAATTCTTATAAAACGAAGCATTCTCAGGATTGGAAATCATACACATAATCTTGTTCATCAAATTGTCATTGTCTTAGAAATAAGGGTTTTCATAAAAAGCAAGGATGATACGTTCGGCTTGCACTACTTCTCACGGTCAAGCAAGTAGTGTTGTATTCTTCACTAATTATGTCCTAACTGTTTGAGATTTCCGTTTATGGTGCTCCCGCCCTGTCACAAACGGGCATTCCGGCTTATCTCTAGTTGACCATAATTAGTAAGAACCCTTTAAGAATGAGAGTCGACAAATTTTCCATCAAAGGAACATCCCTAGGCCGTTGAACTACTTTCGTGATCAATGGAACCCAGTTTCTTTATATGGTTCCGTCGATTGAGATTCTCCGCTAGGTACTTCTCTCAATTGACTGAATCATACAATTTGGATGTCTCCAAAATGTAAGGCATTTAGAGAATAACATAAAGAAATTGTTTAGATGAAGATAGAGGACAAGACTTTTCATTTTTAAATGATGAACATATATGCTTTTGAGTTTCCAACCCCAAGAATAAGGGGGATTTACTCACTAGTCATCTATAACATATAAGCAGTTAAAATAAAAGAATAGAGTAAGAAGAACTTATGATGAAAGTAGAAGGCAAATGCTGGAAATAATGCTTCACTTTTATTCCTTTTCTCCAAAGTAACTCCAAGAATAAACTATGAACTTTGATCTTCAAATCTCTTTGGAAATTGTTATCACAAGTATTTGTGTTTTCTATACTATGAAATATCAGTAATTTCTCTCTAAAATTCGGTATCTAAGCCTGATTACAAGGGTCCTATTTATAATTGGGAGGAGACTCTTCAAGAAGGTGCCATCAAAAGGTGCCTTTTAATTCTGCAGTCACGATTTGCACGGCCGAGTCAAGGAAGTTGCACGGCCGTGCATCCTTGGCGCAAGATTTGAATTTGAGTTTTGACACCTCGCACGGCCGCTCCACTCTAAGCTGCACGGCCGCTCTGAATAATGACACGGCCACTCAATCTTCAAGACACGGCCGCTCTATATTTTAGGGCCAAAAATGGCCTGAAAATGGGTAAGTGCACGGCCGCTCCGTGTTGTCTGCACGGCCGCTCCACCTGGAATTGACTTTGTGTGCTTGATTTGGATGGTGCTCTTCAATGTCTTTTGCCTCAAAGAGTCCAAGCATCCTTTTGATAAAAAAGACCCTAAAACCTGTCATAAAATGCGAGAAATATACCAAAGGCGTAAAATCCAAATAATATGAAAAAGTAACTAAAAAGTACTAAAAACTAAATGAGAAATGATGATTTATTTATGTAAAAGTATATAAAACTTAGGATAAATGACTATATAATAGTCACTTATCAAACTCCCCCACACTTAAGCTTTTGCTTGTCCCCAAGCAAACTTAGAATGAAAATACGGAGAGGGAGAAAAAGCAAGAATGATCCCTCAGAAATAAAGTAGCAAGCCCTAAATGCCTTTTGGATAATGCCTTTATCTTTCTAATCATATTTTGTATACCTTTAAAAATTCATTTAGGAGGAAGCATTTTGGGGATATTTTTAAAGAGATAATTTATAAGACAATAACCTAATATAGCATATATAGAATTTGATCAAGTAAAACATGCTAGAAGGATAAATCTTAGATCCGCCTCTTGGTATGAGAAAAGCCTTCACTTTTTTAGAGTGATTTTTTTTTGAGAAAAAATGAATTTATTTCTTCAAAATGTACAAATGGAAGTATAAACATTTATTCACAAACTAGAAGTTCCCGAAAAATTGTATTGCATTCTTGAATCACAAGGGCGAAAAATGGATGATGATAGTGGAAAAATCTCATCAAAGTTTTAACAAATTTATCTTATATTTGCACGTGTTATATTTTTGCAAAAAGGCCTAAGTTATTTTTTATCCTTTCAAGTAGGAGTCATTGTGGCTGCGAACCCCATGTTCCTAATACTTAGATCAAGAATACTTTTGGATATTACTTCCATTTGGCAAGGAAGCATCGTCGCAGCGAACGTCGTGCCCCGAGTTACTTAGGAAGTAATAGGTTTCTTTTTGCTTTTAAGGGTTGGTGACTAAGTCACTCTTTTAGCAATAAGATAAAAAATGCCAAAACTTGATTTGATTAGTGAAAATGGAAATATGAAATTTTGATGAAGGGGTGTGATTCAAAAGGGTGCAAAACAAAGGGTGCTTCTAATAAGGGAATAAGCATTTAATAAAATTTAAAATGTACAATTTCAAAAAAATATTTTCAATATTTGCATAAAAATGACCAAGTATAGATTGATAAAGATTCCTTCTAATCAAATGCCTTTTCTTTGATAAAATCCTATATTTTGCTATACTAACTTATAAGGCTTTAAAATTATTTCCTAAAAATATCCCTATATTTTTCTTTTTATAAATTTCTAAGTTTATAGAAAATATGAGAGAAAAGACAATGGCATTATTCTAGGACGATTGGCAAGCATAAGAAATAATGATATGGATCATCATAGGAATTTTTATATTATTATTTTTTTATATATATTATACATGCATAAATGAAAATGTAACTAAGTTAAAAAGAAAAAATTACACTAGAAAGCAAGTAAATCTAGACTAAAAAGCAAGTAAATTTAAACTAGAAAGCGAAAAATAAAATAAAGATAGATATACCCCCACACTTGAAATGAACATTGTCCTCAATGTTTCAAGGAACAATGTCAAACCCGGGGGAGTAAAGAGAAACTTACTAAAATGGTGGTGGTGGTGGAAATTTGTCCCAATAGTTTGTCCCATAGTTGTAAATGTCGTCAATCCTTCCTTGGGCATATTGAATTCGACCATCCATTTGGCCGAGTTGTTGAAGGATTTGAGCATTTTGCTCAAGTAATTGACCTTGTTGGACAAACATTTGATCGAACCTTTGATAAAAATCGGGTGGCAATGGGGCTTGAATTCCTTCTTCTTCTTCTTCTTCTTCTTGGTCCTCTCCTTCAATGGCATTTGGAAACATCCAAGTCTTGGGTTCTCTTATCCGGATGGTGGGGAGATTGTTGCTTGGGAGTACAATGTAGGGCATTTTCCCCGCTCCTACTAACCAATTATACTCATTATTCTCCCTCTCCGAAATAAGCTGCATAGTCCGAAGAGTTGGAATATCCAATTTTGTTGACCCTCTCACCTCAACCCAATCACTTGGAATCTCAAAATTGAAGTGCTTGGCAAATAAAGTAACAATTCCTCCCATATGAATTTCCCCGTTAAAGGTGGGAGAAACAATGTCACCAAACAATTCAAAGAAAAAGTTGCAAATATTCATCCTCCTTCGCTCCCAAACAAAACACCACAACAAAAACAACTCCTTTCTATTCACGGTTCCCTTATCCTCTCTAGCAAATAATGTGCAAGCGTAAATTCTATGCATGAGGCGGAGGGATGGGTGAATGATAGAAGAGGCTTTGGCACTTCGGGATGTGTAGGATGGAAGGCCGGTAATTTGATTCCAAAAAGAAGTCTCATTGTATTCAGTGGGCATGTCGGGAAAAGACTCAGTTCGGAAAGACAAACCCAAAATTTCACTAATTTCAGCCCCAGTTAAATGAAGCTCTCTTCCGCTAAGGTGAAAGTCAATATGAAACTTATTAAAAACCCTTCCCGTTAATCTACAAGTTTCCTCCACAATTTTCATCTCTAATGTGCTCAGAAATTCTAGAGTAAGAACTTCATAGGTTTTCTCATGTTTTTGAAGAAAGCCATCGGATCTAAATCCCATATGAAGAGTGAGAACATCCCCATAAATTCCTAATGCTCTTAGGGCAGGCCTATCAGGGAATTGGGTTGGCCTAATCCTTTTAGAACTCAAGGCAACAAAACGTACCGTCTCCCTTGGACTTCTAAAATCAATTCCCAAAGTATTGAGAGTTGGATTGAAGTTAGAGGAAGAGCCTTGCTCCTTTCGAGATTTCTTTGCTACTCTCTCTGTAGCCTTCCCTTTCCCTTTGGTAGAAATTATAGCACAAACCCAAAAAGTTGAAAGACAAGAGAAGTGAAAGAGTTTTTACCCGAAGTAATTGCTTAATAAACCCGAAATCCTTGATGCCCAGCCACTAAAACGTTCAAAAGCTTCCTCCTTTAACCTTAATCTTGAGTAATCCCTTCGAATTTATGAAATAGGTGAAGGGTTTTGGTATTTTCGGAATTGGGGTTTTAGGAGGGTTTTGGAATGATTTTGAGGGTGGAGAGATGCTTGGCTGGGGGATTTGAGGAAGATTGAGGGTTGTATTGTGGGTTAAAATGGTAGAGAAATGGGTATTTAAGGTGGGTGGGGCGGAGGTATAGAGAGAGGAGTGAAGAAGATGAAGTGAATGAGGGAGGAGGGAGAAAGGTACGTCTTTTGACTGAAACGACGCAACTCCCCAGGCGTTTTGCACGGCCGTGTCAAGGGAATTGCACGGCCGCTCCCTTTCTGCTGATTCAACCCGTTCTGACTCGATATGAACTGCACGGCCGCTCCAAGATATACTGCACGGCCGTGCTAACCAGTATACACCACTTTTAATTTTCTTTTCTTTTTCTCTTACTTTGTGTATACCTACAAAACAATGTTAGCACAATAATACTAAAAATAAAAATATTAAAATAAAATATAAAGAAAATAAAAAAATAATCCATCGGTTACCATCCCGATGATGTTTGTTTTAGGTTCTTAGCTCGACCCCTTCCCGGTAGTAGGAGGTGCATGATATTTGGTTGGCCTTTTGTCATTGACAACTTGCCACTGCAATCCTTCCGGGGTAATGAGTATCTTTTGCGGTATACATTTCTTCCATCCCAATTTCTTAGGTAGAACAAGCGACCTATAGTCTTTGCATCTTCGGAAATTCGAAGTGACCTCCTTCTTTGTTCTTTTTTATTTTTTCACTGCATTGTTAGTTTTGGGAAATGCAGAAATATCTATAGCATCATTATTATTGCAAATCAAAGGTTTAATATCCATGTGATCATTTTTCATTCCTTCCTTCGATTTTGGTTCCTCACCCATTAAATCTTCTTCACTTGGAATCCAATTTTCTTCACTTGGGGTGTAGGTTTCTTCATTTGGGGTCCAATTCTCTTCACTAGGGGTGTAAGCCTTGAAATAGGGATCTTCAAGATCTGACCTATGCATGCTAAATTCGACCCTTTCTTTCCCCACATTTAGTGAAAAGGTACCATTTTTTACATTTATAATTGCCCCCGCAGTGGCAAGAAATGGCCTTCCTAGAATGACGGGAATATAGTGGTCTTCCGCCATATCTAAGATCACGAAATCGACAGGGATGATCAAGTTCCCTACTCGACAAGGCAAGTTTTCCATAATACCAACGGGGTATTGAATGGATCGGTCTGCCAATTGGAGAGTTATGGTTGTGGGTTTGAGTTCCCCTATACCAAGTTTCTCGCTAACCGATAATGGCATTATACTAACGCTAGCTCCTAAGTCAAGGACAGCGTTATCTATGTTTATTCTGCCAATACAACAAGGAATGGTGAATGTACCCGGATCCTTTAATTTCGGAGGGTCTTTATTTTGCAAAACAGCACTTACTTCCTCCGCCAACATAACATTCTTATTTTCTTCTAGCCTTTCTTTTTCAAAAATTAATTTTTTCAAAGGTTTAACGGCTAAAGGCATATCTTCATTTTTTCTAAAATATGGAATGTTGACATTAATGGCATCTAGGTTATCAAGGAATTCATCATAATCCTTGTCTTCTTTTCTAGGGGATTCTGTCCCCAAATTAGTCTCAATCATCGGAGGGATTGGACTAAAATCAATATTTCTAGGGAATTCATTTATCTTTTCTTGCTCATCCCTAGTTTTTACCACGTTAACTTGCTCATTTGGACTTTGAGGTTGACCGGGAAGATTTTCTTGTGGCCTACTCGTTGGGATAGCCTGTTGAGCTTGTTGAGCTTCTAGCATCTTATTATGCGCTGCTAAGTTATCAAACCTAGCATTTAGAAGTTTAAAACATTCCCTCATTCATTATTGATCTTTTCTTGGGAATTTTTACTTTCCACTACGAAATCCATTATAAGATCCAATTTCGATTTAGGGGGGAAGGTATTTGCATTGTTATTGAAATTCTTAGGTGCAAATCCAGAGGGTTGTGTAGATGGTTGCGGGTTTAGAACATTATTATTCTTATAGGAAAAGTTAGGGTGATTCCTCCATTCGGGATTGTATGTATTAGAATACACCCCCCCCCCTTTTTGTCCAAAAGAATTCACAAAGTTCACTTGATCGTTAGAAGTAACGTCAAGTAACTCGCATTTATCCGTACTATGTGAGTTAGACCCACATAGTTCACATGACACATTTACACTAGCTACGGGATTGACATTGATATTTTCAAAAATTTTCAAAAGCATGTCAACCTTAGAAGAGAGAAGAGTAACTGCATCAACATTATATTTACCGGGCGTACCTTGCTGTTGCTCCCTCTCATTTAACCATTGGTAATGGTTCAATGCAATGTTCTCGATAAGGTCATATGCCTCATCGACTCCCTTGTTCATCAATGCTCCTCCTGCAGCGGCATCAATGGTCTCTCTTGTCTTGAATATGAGACTGTTGTAGAAGGTGTGAACAATCAACCACTTTTCGAGCCCGTGGTGGGGGCACATTCTGAGAAGTTCCTTGAACCGCTCCCATGCATCATACAAAGTCTCACTATCCGTTTGACAGAAGTTAGTGATCTTTGTGCGTATTTGGGCAGTTTTGCTTGGTGGGAAAAATCGACCAAGGAATGCTTCTTGAATTTGGTCTCATGTCGTCAATGAATTTTGGGGGACCGAATTCAACCATTGTTTCGCCTTATCCTTAAGAGAGAAAGGAAAAAGGCTTCGCTTCCGACGTAACATTTTGAATACGTGTGGTGTCACAATATTCAAGAAATGTTTGGATGTGTAGATGGGGATCTTCGAAAGCGGTGCCGCTATATGGTTATTCATAACCATATGCAGTAGCTGCGGCTTTATCTCAAAGTGTGCCGCTCCGACATTCGGCACAACAATAGAGGATCTAGTTCCCAGGGTACTTGGATTAACAAAGTCCCGTAGGGTCCTAGCCGGTGTTTACGGTTCTCCTTCCATATGTTTCTTTAAAGTTTCTCTAAATCTTCTCAATCTCTCGTGAAAGCTTCGTTCGGGTTCTGGATCAAAATTGTCAAAGTATGTCCGAGTCCGTTTCATGCACTAAGAGAAAAACACTTGAAGAAAGATTAAACGCAACAATTTATCGAAAGTAGAAAGCAAAACAATATAAAACAGAAATAACAAAATAAAAATAAATAAAAATTATGAAGTAAAGACAAAAATTTAAAAAGTAAACCGTTGTCCCCGACAACGGCGCCAAAAACTTGTTCGGTCGAAACCTAACGGTTTATTTTATATTCGCAAGTGCACGGGCTATTGTAATATAGCGGGTGCAAGTACGAGTCGATCCCTCAGAGACAGGGTTTACTTAGGAAATATTTTTGCCTTTAGAAATTATAGAAAAGATTGGGGGGAAGATAAAGTTTGTTTTTAGAAAATAGAAAGAACATAAACAGAAAATACTTTAATTAAATTCTTATAAAACGAAGCATTCTCGAAATTGGAAATCATACACATAATCTTGTTCATCAAATTGTCATTGTCTTAGAAATAAGGGTTTTCATAAAAAGCAAGGATGATACGTTCGGCTTGCACTACTTCTCACGGTCAAGCAAGTAGTGTTGTATTCTTCACTAATTATGTCCTAACTGTTTGAGATTTCCGTTTATGGTGCTCCCGCCCTGTCACAAACGGGCATTCCGGCTTATCTCTAGTTGACCATAATTAGTAAGAACCCTTTAAGAACGAGAGTCGACATATTTTCCATCAAAGGAACATCCCTAGGCCGTTGAACTACTTTCGTGATCAATGGAACCCAGTTTCTTTATATGGTTCCGTCAATTGAGATTCTCCGCTAGGTACTTCTCTCAATTGACTGAATCATACAATTTGGATGTCTCCAAAATGTAAGGCATTTAGAGAATAACATAAAGAAATTGTTTAGATGAAGATAGAGGACAAGACTTTTCATTTTTAGATGATGAACATATATGCTTTTGAGTTTCCAACCCCAAGAATAAGGGGGATTTACTCACTAGCCATCTATAACATATAAGCAGTTAAAATAAAAGAATAGAGTAAGAAGAACTTATGATGAAAGTAGAAGGCAAATGCTGGAAATAATGCTTCACTTTTATTCCTTTTCTCCAAAGTAACTCCAAGAACAAACTATGAACTTTGATCTTCAAATCTCTTTGGAAATTGTTATCACAAGTATTTGTGTTTTCTATACTATGAAATATCAGTAATTTCTCTCTAAAATTCGGTATCTAAGACTGATTACAAGGGTCCTATTTATAATTGGGAGGAGACTCTTCAAGAAGGTGCCATCAAAAGGTGCCTTTTAATTCTGCAGTCACGATTTGCACGGCCGAGTCAAGGAAGTTGCACGGCCGTGCACCCTTGGCGCCAGATTTGAATTTGAGTTTTGACACCTCGTACGGCCGCTCCACTCTAAGCTGCACGGCCGCTCTGAATAATGACACGGCCACTCAATCTTCAAGACACGGCCGCTCTATATTTTTGGGCGAAAAATGGCCTGAAAATGGGTAAGTGCACAGCCGCTCCGTGTTGTCTGCACGGCCGCTCCACCTGGAATTGACTTTGTGTGCTTGATTTGGATGGTGCTCTTCCATGTCTTTTGCCTCAAAGAGTCCAAGCATCCTTTTGATAAAAAAGACCCTATGTCTTAAAATGCGAGAAATATACCAAAGGCGTAAAATCCAAATAATATGAAAAAGTAACTAAAAAGTACTAAAAACTAAATGAGAAATGATGATTTATTTATGCAAAAGTATATAAAACTTAGGATAAATGACTATATAATAGTCACTTATCAGCTATCGTGTTCACCATGTCGTCCGGGGGAATGGATTTCCGATGGTATTGGGGCCACGAGGGCGTTCCAATTTTCCCTCCTCGATTAGCCCCTGGACCACCTGCTTTAGCACGAAGCAATTGTCGGTGGTGTGGCCGGGGTAGTTGTGGAAGGCGCAGTGTTTGCTCATATCCATGTTGGGCTTGGGAGTCTTTGGTTGGAAATTCTCGAGAGGCTTGAGAAGATTTCGTTTCACCAAAGCTTCAAATACTTGGCCCAGGGGCATTTCAAGGTTGTTAAAATGCTGGAACTGTGGGAAGTGAGGGGGATTGTTATTCCTTGGGGCTGCTTGATCGCGGTTTACTTGAGCTCCGTTCTGGATTTAGTGTACCGTTCCGGCTGCTTCCTTTCCTTTGTTCGGGGCAGGAGTTGAAGTTGCCAGGTTTGTCCGATAGCGGTAGGATAAAGCAGGGGTTGTTGTTGTCTTCAGAAGGCTCAGAGTCTTCTCAAACTTAGTTCCAGCGTTGACCATGGCACGGAGATCCGGATAGAAATGATGGCTAATCAAGGTCCTCAGGGATGGCTTGAGGCAAGAATGGAAGATGTCCATCTGCTCTTCTTTGGAAAGTGGATCCATTATCTCACTAAGCTTCCAATTCCATCTTTTGTAGAACTCGCCTACTGGTTCATCATCCTTTTGCTCGGTGGCTTGCAGATCGTTGCGGTTTGTCTCCCACTCAAGGTTGGCGCGATACTTCTCTAGGAAGATCTAGCTGATTTGATCCCACGTGGAGCGGTTTTCTGCCTTTACGTTGAGGAACCACCTTAGCGCTGTGGATTTGAGAGAATGCTGAAAGTGGTCTGCCATCTGTTGAGGGGTTGCCCCTTTGGCTCTCATTCCCAAGACATAGGTGTCAATGTGGGTTTTTGGGCATTCTGTCCCGTCAAACTTTTCCATTTCCGGCATCCTGAATTTCGGAGGAAGCGGGACCACCTTGTTTGGATCAGTAGGCAGGAGGGAGTCCTTCCGAGAACTGGCTAGCTTGCCTTGCATGTCCTTCATTTGCTCGATCAGCCAAGCCATGTGGGGATCGGCAGGTTGAGGCGGGTTGCCGTTTTCGGGGATAGAAACCGAAGATGGAGGTGGATTGGCTGATGGGATCGCCATTCGGGAATCTTGGGGAGGTAGTTGTGTGTATACCAACCCATACCCTGGAGTGCTGAAGTTAGGGGCGTGATTGCCAGGTCCGCTAAGGGTTGTGTTTGGAAATTGGGGAAATGCTTCATTAGCCCCAAGTGGCAGACTAGCAGGTGGCAAGCTTGAGATGTCGGGATATCCGCTCGGGATGCCTGTCCCAGGTAAGCATGGGGACTTTTGATTATGGCTGCGAGGCTCGTATAGAGGTAGAGGGTTAAATCCTAGGGGATACCGAGATGCATTGGGATCTGGCAGAGCCGGCACGTATGTGTGTTGTTGGTACTGAGCTTGATGTGCAGAGCCGGGAAACTGACTGTGCTGAGGCGGACATGTCGGAGCTGCTTGACTGACGCCTGAGGGGAGCTTTGAGCGAGAGCTGCTTAGCGTTGCTGGGATCTCGTAGCTTGACGGAGGCGGGACCTGCTGATAGCTTTGAGAAATCGGGGGAGCCGGTATCTCTTCGTCTTCTATGAGAACAAAAGTTCCGTCAGGTTGGGGAACTGCAACGGTTTCTCGAAGATGCAGGGTGTCTATGATCCAGGCTTGCTGCTCTTCTTGGCGCTTCTTGATAGTTTCGAAGGCTCGCAGCACCTCCTCCATTGTCTGAAGGTTCCTTAGTGGCGGGGTTCCGTTTCCCTCACTGTTATCTGTCGATCCCGTCATGGGGGAGTAGCGGACGGTGCGGACCGTTGAACTGGAAGGGCTGTCGGACCTTGTGACCTCGATACGGAAAAGGCGGCTCCCGGGTATTCTCAACCACTCTCGATTCGCTGGAGGGGGTGACGGGCAAGGTTTAGACACGGGAAGGCCTTTTGGGATAAGAGGGGGAAAGCTCACGTGGCATGCGGTTTTCGTTTCTTTTATTATGTTTTTGTTGTTTTTAATTTACTTAAAACGTGTTTTCTCAGAGTCCTAGGTAGGTTGGAAAAGATTGCTCTTCTTTTTCGCAACTATGCTAGATTCTGGGTCAGTGGAGACCATCTGTGCGGCTATAATCCCCTCATTTTGCACCTGTATTTCGACATCCCAGGGTGGACAGCCCCGGGCGAGGGTCCTATAGGGCAAGCGGTTTCCACCGGCCTAAAAGAAAAATTGAACCTAAGGACCGAGCCTGTCATGTTCGTTTTAATGCGTTAGCCACGTGAATAGTGAGCCGAGCCGACACCTAAGTCAAGATCGGGTCAAGAGTTCGGCATGACCTCTCTTTACCTTGCTTGCGCAAGGGATCTATGATGTTAGGCGTTGGCTGGGTCATATCATCATGGCTGACGTATCAAAGGCTTGATGACATGGTGTCATGTGAGCATGTATGTATATCCGGGACGGAACATCGTCTGGGTGTAGCTTCGGAAATCAAGATCAGGTCAAGATTTTAGCATGACCTTTCATCGCTTTGCTTGCGCAAGGGATCTTGAGTTCCGAGCTTCGACTCAGAAAATGGCCGGCATGGGATATGTATCCAGGCTGTATGACACGGACTGGGTAAAAACCAACCGAGTCTGGACAGAGTGTGACTCAAGACTCCAACGTGCAGGGTTGACTCTTGGCTAGGATGGGATGTTTGGAATGATCCCGTGCGCGTTCGAGAGGCGTAGGAAGGCCAAACGAACTGCAACTGAGACCACTCCGGGTTAAGGGTTGTAGTGTGCAGTGTATCCGAGGCAGCAGTGCGCGTAGCGTGCAGTGTAACCGAGGCAGCAGTGCGCGTAGTGTGCGGTCTCTAAAATTCTTTTTCTGAGTAAAACAGAAGTTTTTGAAGAATTTTAAATGTATGCACAGATGTATATTGATGCATTTTTTTTTTTGTATTTTTATTTTTTTTGTAAAATAAAAAGTAAAGCACATGCACACACACACAACAGTTAAAGAAAAGGGGTAAAATGAAAGTTTGACCCTCATCATCGTTTTAAAATTTTTTTGTTTTCTTTAAAAGTTTTTTAAAACAAAATATTCCCCAGCAGAGTCGCCAACTGAAACAACCCGGATCCGGCTCGCGCGCGGGGGCCCCGGCAATCTCGCATTTTCATATGCATCGCGTTTCGAGAAAGTTCGCCCGGATCCGAGAAGCAGCGCGTTCGCACCCCGGCATCTGGCTCATTCCCTCTTTGCAGCGTTAGTTGGGAGGTGTCTCGCCGTGTTTTTGCTTTGTAGAGTCGCCACGCCGTTTTTATTAAGCCCAAAACATTGAAAAGGGTATCAGTTTAAAAATAAACTGTTTTTGTGTGATGAGATTTTGAGTTCGGAGGTCAAATGACTCCTCGGAAAGAGAATATTAGAATCTTAGAGCTCACCCGAGTCGCCTCGTAAAAAT
This sequence comes from Adenophora triphylla var. japonica, assembly GCA_022495995.1. Classification (NCBI taxonomy): domain Eukaryota; kingdom Viridiplantae; phylum Streptophyta; class Magnoliopsida; order Asterales; family Campanulaceae; genus Adenophora; species Adenophora triphylla. The sequence continues at coordinate 649,887 of JAFEMH010000377.1, forward strand.
GAGTCTTTCGAATACCCCTAATATTCTTTAACTGTTGTGTGTGTGTGTATGTGCTTTTAAAAATGCATGCATTATCGGATTCTACATTGTACACTACGTATTGAAATGTATTTAAATAGTGTGGGAAGGAAGCCTTACCAATGTTGGTTCGTGTCTGTCTTCCGCTGGGGAATAGTGTTTGAGGATGGAATAGTGTTCCGGTACGGACCGGGATTGCTTCGGGAGGAGCCGGTTGTCTGCGGACAGAGTTTCGGCGTGTGTCGGGATTGTAGGTTGCGTTTGGGCAGAGGTTCGGCGTGCGTGGGGATCGCAGGGATCACTCGGGCAGAGTTTCGGCGTGCGTTGAGATCGCAGGGATCACTCGGGCAGAGTTTCGGCGTGCGTTGGGATCACAGGGATCACTCGGGCAGAGTTTCGGCGTGCGTTCAAGTTGCCGGTTTGACTCGGAAAGAGCCGGGACGCCTTGGGAAAGACCAGGCAAGGCCTCGGAGTACCACGAGGGGCCTCAGAGTACCTCGAGAGTGCCTCGGGGCAGTGCGGGAGCATCGCGGGAGCGCTCGGGGAGGCTTCGGAGCACCACAAGGGAGCTCGGAAGGCCTCGGAAGGATCCGAAAGGGGCCGGGATTGCCCCGAAGGGTCTTAGAGAGGAGCCTGAAGGCTGGGGGAGAGGAGAGAAGAGGGAAATGTGTGAAAATGAGGGAGGGGGAGCCCTCTATTTATAGTGTAGGAAAACTGCAATAAGGTCCGTACGGACCTTATAGGTAATCCAAATTTTTGATTTTCCTCGATTTGAGGGAATAATGTGGACTTTAAGAGGATTTTGAAATCATTATGTCTGGTTGCAAAGAGGTCCGTACGGACCAACTATGCATGCAATAAGGTCCATACGGACCAACTATGCATTCCAGTAATGATGTTCTCCGGAATTTGAGGGAATATTGTGGACTTTAAGGGGATTCAGTAATCATTGCAACAAAGAGGTCCGTACGGACCATTTGTGCTTTTCTGATTTCTGAAAAATTCCCAAAGGTCCTTTTGTCCCTTTTTATCCCAGAAAGGTTCCTCCTTGGTTTGGTTGGAGGTTTTTGAGGGTTTTGAGTGTCAGAGGTCTTCGAGACTGCGTTTGTGAGTCTGCGGTGTTTTCCATGTGCTCGAAAGAGGGTGATCCAGATTGGGGTACTTACAGGAGGCGGTTTGCCATATGACATGGACATTCTCGTGTGTCCTATGTCATATGACATCTGTATCATTAAAAGTCAATCTTGGCTTTGCTTACTCCAATCAACCCCAAACTGAACTTAGCCCCTAAATGGTGTCTTTCCTTATTTAAAATAATATTGTTCCAATTTTCCAGAGCAGCCTTATTGTAAGGGACAATCTGACCATGAGACTTTATATCGTCCGACATCCCTCACTGAGGAAGACCTGTGTCGAACAACATCAGAGCCTTCTGAGCAGACTGTCTCAGCCTTCTTCCTTGTAATACAAATCTCCGTTTGTAAGGAAGTGGCCCCCTGTCAGGGTTCACAAGCTGTATTCAGTCTCTATACCATCAATGAAATTCCAAATTTGCATGCCTTGCTTGTTGACACATATTGCACACACACTTTGAATGATTATAATTGTCCAATGTTTGATTGAAAGTCTCGAAAGAGGCGTGTTGGGTGAACTCTCAAGTTCTTCCCAAACACGTAACCAGACCCCCGAACTCAAAATCTCTTTAAAAATAGGTTTCTCAATGTTTTCCTTTAAAAACGGCGTGGCGACTCCCAAAACTTTCAAAATCCAAAAAGACAAAAACAACAAAACATTTTCTTTTTTTTGTTTGTTTAATTTCGGAGGCCGTTCATTCAGTGGCGACTCCGCTGGGGATTTACATTGAAAAACCTTTGTTTTTTTAAAAAAAATGAAGACGATACTTGGTATATAGGTGGAAACCATTAACCTTCCTGTATCGCTCCCTAACCCGGGGCTTGGGATAAATTGTGGTCTAACAATCCCACGTACCGGTATCATTCTTCTTCTTTTTTTTTTGAAAAAAAAGAAAAGTTTTTCTTAAGAGGGTCTAACTTTCTTTAAATCAACTTGGACAATTTCTTCATTCTCCTTGTGTGTGAATTGTGTCATTTTGTGTACTCTTGTGTGCCTTGCCTTGATTCTGTGCCTATATGCTCTATATGCTTTGGTATGTGGTGTTCTTTTTGGGGAGATAGGGCTTCCCTTTTGCTATCAGAACAGGGCAGGATGATTCTGGAATACAGCTGCTGGCAATCTTGACATTTGGGGCAGTCTCCTTTTGTCGTGCTTTGGATTCACTCTCCTGCTTTTTCCTTTTTTGCATATTGCATTAAAAAAAAATCTTTTACAAAAAAAAAAAACAAAAAATATATTTTCCTAGAAAATGCCTTCACACTACTCGCACGCTACCTACACATAGAGTTAGAACCCGGGAGTGTACGGACGGCATCGCGGACAGTGACGTGTTTCGCTTACTCTTGAGCGCCTAAAGTCCTCCTAGCCTATAGAGTCAGCCAACACTTATCTGTGACACACTTTCTACCGTGACGGGTTGGTTTTTGGCAAAATACTTTTCAAAACATTTTTCAAACTCGGTTTTCAAAATTTTCTCACAAAGTCCGAGTCATACTTTGTCTCCAAAATCTTGGCATACTCTCCCTCTTCATGTCGAAATTACGACATAACTCAACGTGAGTACATGTCAAAATCTTGACATGTCTCGACGTAGGTACGTGTCGATTTCTCGATTTGACTTCGCAAGAGGTCATGACGCGTTTTCGACATGTACTAACGCGAGATCATGTCGAATTCTTGACATATACTGACAGGAGGTTATGCCGAAATTTTGCCACGAAGCGACGAGAGGCCATGCCAGATTTTCGACTCGAAGAGAGGAGAGGTCATGCCCAATTTTTTATTTTTTTTTCAGGATTTTTCCTGCAAATTGTGGTCTCGTACATTCAAACGTACTTTCGACCCTCCTTCCTCCCGAGTCTAGACATTGACTTGGACTTGGTTTTGAAAATCTCGAGTTTGACTTGTTTTGGCTTGTATGCCCATAGGTTCGTTCTCCCTTTCGATTGGTGGGTTCCACGTGCCCTATAGGACCTCTGCCGGGATTGTCCGTCCCGAAGGTGCAATACTGGTGGAATACAGGGGGTCTATAGACGTAGTGATGGAACCCACTGATCCAGGAATAGTGTAGACTGCGAAAAAGAAGGTGTCCCCCTTTTCCAACCATTCCTAGGATTAATAAAAATCATTTTTATAAAAAAAATATAAAAAAAAAACACAAAAAGAGCATATGCATGAGTCCGTCCTAAGCCTATCCTCTCCCCTACCTAAAACCGTTCTCTCCCCCTTTCAGCGAGCAAGTATTGGGTCAGAGTTCCGGGTGGTCGGTTAATCAGTTTCTCTCAGGTCAAGGATTCGTTTCCAGCATTCTCAGAAATGGCAGATTCACAAGTTTCAGCGGGTTTGGGTCCGAATGCGGGTGTTGATCCAGCTCAGAGTCATAAAAGTCAGTCAAGCCGTAGGGCCAGATCAAGGTCAGAATGTAGGGCCGAACGTAGCTTTGAATGCCTCTCCTAGCAGTGGTTATGGCATGGGTCCTCATATGACACCCCCGTGGAGTCCGTTTGTTAACCCTCACCCAGGCTTCAACTTCTCTCAGGAACCTTCTCTCCGTGTTGCTCTCGAAGCCTCTCGTGCCCGTGAGGAGGCCGGTAGGGCCCGCTATGTCAAAGTAATGCGCATGCAAGGCGTCACCATAATCCGTCGCCCCGATGGGTCGTATGAAGAAATCAGGGAAGAGCCCGATGTTACTATCACCGGCACTGGTTTTGTTCCCCCGTCCTCACCTAGGCAAGGCTTTCACAATGTGCCCCCACCAATCTCCTATGGTGTGCCTAGCTCTTTTTCGATGCCGACTCATGGGAGTACGTCAAGACCTCCCCCCATCCCAGTATCTACTTATGGTGGGCAATACGGGCTGAGAGGCAAATCGAGCTCCTTCCCGAAGGTCAGTGCTCAGGACCAGTTTGTATTTTATCCCCAGAACCAGTTTGGGCAGAGCCAGCAGCCTAGTGGTGTCAACCAAGAGCAGTTTGGGTATGTTCAGAACCAGTTTGGGACTCGAGGTCAAAGTCCGTATAATAGCGCGGGTCAGCCTTCCAACCCAGCCGTTGATGGCCAGTTTGTTACTCCTCATGATCAGTCCAATCAGCAGCAGAGCGGGTATCATATGTCAGGAAGCCAGATTTGCCAGGATCAGCTCCCGCAGTATCCCAACCCCAAAGCAACTTCCCTCAGCTTGCAGTTTGTTCTCCTCTCACCCAACATCTGTATGGTTCCACCCCATATTCAGCTCCTTGCATCGGTATCAGGTCTCCTGTCCATAGTCAGTTTGAGAGTCGGTCAGTGCAGTTTGGGCCCCGGAATCCCGACGTTCAATTTAATGGTTACGACATGTACGGGAACAGAATCCCCAGCTCGGTTGGCTTAATGGAAAGCAATGTTGGCGTGCCCAGCACTTTTGGTCTTCCTCCGGCTGCCTTGCCTATCAGATCCATGCCAGAATTTTCAGTGCCATCCTCGACGGTAGCTCCAACTGTAGGGCAACCCCCATCTTCCGAGGTTTCAAGTTTGAAAGAAGAGCTGAAGTATGTGAAAGAACAATTGCACAAGATGACTTTTGGGTCCAGCATGGTCAACTCCGTAGAGCTCAAGGACTCCAAGGCCCTCCTAAAGAACTTCAAGATGCCCCCCATAACTAAGTTTGAAGGCTCCACATCCCCTAAAACTCACATGAACAGTTACATCATGTCTATGGGTGCCAAAGGGGCCACCGAGGAGATGCTAGCCCTTTACTTTCACTTGTCCCTCGATGACTCTCCGTTGAGATGGTTTCTAGGTCTTAAACTAAAGCAAGGGCTACGTGGTCCCAGATCAGTAATGCTTATTTGGACAAATACAAAGGAAGTGTCGAGTGGTACACCACTCGTAGTGACTTGATCGGCACCATCCAGAGGCACGATGAGTCCGTAACAGACTTTTATAAGAGGTGGAACAAGAAGCTTAATGAGTTGGTTCACCCAATTCCCCTCTCTGACGAGAAGTCCATCTTCCTTTCATGTGTCAAGCCATCTGTCAGGGAAGCCATTGGCCGGGGATACTACCCGAATCTGCGAGAAATGGTAAGTGCAGGGGCCGAAAGTGAGAATGCTACCTACTCCATCGTTCCAACTCCTGTTCCTGGTAATGCTCCAGCTCCCCGCTATCGAGTTCCAAGCTCTGCCCCTGTTGCTTCGAAAGGCAAAGAAACTGCGGTCTCTAACACCGTCAACTACATTCAAGGGGAGAAGAATCAGTCACCCGGCCGCGGTGGAGGACGGCCTCAGAGGCTGAAATTTGATGATTTGGGGATGCCGCTCGAAGAGGTATTTGACGGTTTGGTGAGGACAGGAATGATCAAGCCTTTGGAAAACTACCCTACCCCTAACACCCCGGGGATGGATCATAACTTGAAGTGCCGTTACCACCAGAATTCGGGCCATACCACCAACAGTTGTTTTGCACTGAGGAGGATCGTTCAGGATCTGATCGACCAGCGCAAGATTGAGAAGCCGAACGTCGTCACCAATCCTCTTCCCAACAACAACAACAGGGTCAACATGATCGAGTTTGTCAATGTCATAGAGTTTGGTGAGGCTAGTCTCAACGAGGGTGTGAGTGAATTTGAGGCTATTGTGCCCGCGAACAATGATGTAATCAATGTTGATGATGAATTGAATGCTCATTTCTGCTATATGTTGTCTTGGGATGATATTCGAGTCGCAGCAAAACTAGCAAATGATGTCCAGCATAATAGTACTTCTCCCGATTCTCAATCTACTCCCCTCGCTTGGGAAGAGATTAAGCGCGCCGCAAATTCAAGCTCGGCAATCACTGTTAATCAATTGCGACAAGCAGCCTGGTCGTACGCTACACAGGGACCTCCGTTGAGTTGGTCAGAATTAAAAGCGATCGGTGCAAATCACGATAAGGACCAAGAAGCTGAGGTAAATTTGCTCACTAGGTCAGGTAAAATGTTGGGAACTGATGTTGCAGGATCATCAGGGAAAGACAAAGAAGCAGTTGTTCCGGGAGATGGAGCTAGTAAAAGTCCGTATGCCAAGGGGGTAGCCGAAGAGGATTTAATGGGGAGCGACCCAATCCTCGCACAGTTGAAGCGAACCCAGGCCAACATTTATCTCTGGTCCCTCTTGACTTCTTCTTATCCTCACAAGTTGAAGTTGGAGGAAGCCCTATCTAAGACAATGGTGTCCGTAAATTCCACCCCTGACGAAGCATGCCAATTGATAGGTACCGCCCAGTACGGAAATATCATCACCTTTATGGAATTGGACTTGCCAAAGTATGGAACCAATCACAACGAATCGCTGCACATCACTGTTCAATTAGATGGACGCCAGCTTCCCCACGTGATGGTAGACAATGGCTCGGCTATGAACGTATTTCCTGCCAGAATGATGAGCCTGTTGGATATTAAGGCCACTGATTTGAAGCCATCCGACTAGACCATAAAGGCGTATGACTCCACGTCTAGGAAATTTTTGGGTGTGATACCGTTAACTATGTGGTTCGGCAAGAAACCTATGTTAGTTGAATTTCAGGTAATAGACATTCCTGTCAGTTTCTCCGCTTTGCTAGGAAGGCCGTGGCTGCACCAAATCAATGGGTCGCTTCAAACTTGCATCAATGTGTCAAGTTCGTCCAAGACGGTGAGCTGACCATCATTTATGGAGATAGTGTTACCATCGAGGGCACCAATGATGAGGGAAGGCCGGTAATGGAAATTAAGCACGACGAAGCCAACTTGATGTTGAGCGGTTTCAGGGTCGAGAGCCCAAAAGCCCAGATCTGGGCGATTGACCTAACAACTTCCTTTGATAAGATCCCTCCAGTTATGGTGATGATGAGGCGTATGAACTACATTTTGGGGCTTGGTCTGGGTAGACGTCAGCAGGGTACCCACAAGTTTGAGGAGTTAAAGTCGAAGAAAGACAGGGAAGGTTTGGGGTATGCTGGGAAGACCCCCAAGGACAAAGAGGCCGACAGGATTGAAGCCGCAGAAAAGAGAAAGGCTAGTGCTGCTGGAAAGCCGTGTGTCAAACCTAATCTCCGTCCTTACCACCCCTCCCTGGAAAAGTACTTCGTTAAAGAAAAGGGTGATGGTTTTGTGTGCCCCAAGGACCAGCTCGAGAAGATGAAAGGTCTTACTTTGAAGAGCAACCCTATCAAGGAGTTTATCATTAACAAGCCTAACATTCCAGGGGCTGTCACCACTTTCGAGAGCCAATACCGCTTCTGGGGAAGTCCTGATTTCACTGACCAGTTCAGGAGGTTTTCTATGGTCGAGCCTATGATTGGGAAAGTCGACGAAACCACCGAACTCGATATGGGCAAAGATGTAGCAGCTTTGTTTGAGGAGGCAGATTTATCAGAAGTTGCCGGGGCTGATCCACTGAGTGAAGCACCGTTGATTTATTTATGTGAAGAGGCACCACTAATGGCCGGGGCTGTTACTAAGGAACCTTTCGGTATGATTGACCTTCTGACCGGGGATGATTATGTACCTGTGATTGATCTTCTAACTGGGAATGACTACGTATCAGTGATCGAGTTTGAAGGGGACAAAGAGATTGATCCGCACACCTTCGTCAGCACTTCAGAGATGCCGCTCCAGAATTGGACTGCCTTTAAGGGGCCGATCGCCAGCCGAGACGTTATGATTGAAAAGCTCAGGCTGACCCCTCGTCCTGGTGTGTCTAAGTCTAAGTCTGTCCCTGTAATCCTGTGTCATTCCTCAGAGTCTCTTGTTATCGAGTTCGAGTCTCTAGATAGGTCTGATACACTCACGACTGATGATCATCGTCGTGTCTTTAACTCTGTCTTCCCTTTTGCGTTGAATGAAATGGTTGACCTTTCTGCGTATCCCTTAATTGCCACCTTAACAAATGATAAGTTAACTAAAACAAATATTAATGACTTAAATAAGGCTAGCCCGAAGGATGACTTTCCCCCATGGGCTACCGAGTGGTTTTGCGGATGACTTTCCCTTGCCCAATATCGATCTGTTGGTGGATACTACTGCCAGTTATGAAGTCAAGTCGTTTGTGGATGGCTTTGCGGGTTACAATTAGATTAAAGTCGCCGAAGAAGATCAGGAAAAGACTGCATTCACCAGCCCTTGGGGAACCTTTTGTTATACGGTTATGCCCTTTGGTTTGAAGAATGCCGGCGCCACTTATCAACGGGCAGTCACTGCGCTCTTTCATGACATGATCCACAAGAGATCGAGGTTTATGTTGATGATATGATTATCCATTCCAAGGGATCAGATGGTCAACACTTGGTCGACTTGAGGAAGTTCTTTAACCGGCTGCGAGAGCACGACATGAGATTGAACCCGGCAAAATGTACTTTTGGCGTAGTCCGAGGAAAAGTTCTGGGATATATGGTCAAGGAGTGAGGAATTGAAGCCGATCCAAGAGAGATTAAGGCCATCATGGAGATGAAGCCACCGACGACAGTCACAGAGGTGAAGGCTTTCATGGGCCATCTCCAATATATCAGCCGATTCATCCACCAGCTAACCTCTATTTGTGAGCCGATCTTTAAGCTGCTCAGGAAGAATCAGGAGGTTGAATGGAACGAACAGTGTCAGACCGCCTTTGAGACGATCAAGGCCTACCTAGTCCATCCCCCAATCCTATGTCCTCCACATAAGGACAAGCCCTTGTTGCTATATTTGACAGTTACAGATACGGCTGTCGGAGCCATGCTTGCGCAAGAAAAGCCAGATTCAAAAGTGTAAAATGCCATCTACTTCGTCAGCCGAAAACTTCAGTAAAGGCGAGTTGAACTATTCAAATTTTTAGAGAAAACCTGCGCAGCTTTGGTATGGGTGGTCAGCAAATTGAGACACTACCTTTTGGCACATACAGTACACCTGATGTCAAAGATGGATCCCATCAAATGCCTATTCGGTAAGTCTTCTCTGTCATCAAGACTTGTGAAGTGGTCTTTCTTTCTAGCCGAATTTGATATCAAGTTTGTGACCCGCAAGGCAATCAAAGGCCAAGCTCTGTCAGATCATTTGGCAGATTTTCCGAGCTCAGAAGTGCCCGAATTCGAACTCCAGTTCCCTGACGATGGAATTTTCATGGTAGAAGGTACAGACCGTTGGCAGTTGTTCTTTGATGGTGCCGCCAACAAGAGGGGCAATGATATCGGTATGGTGTTGGTTGATCCGAGCAATGTGCACACTCCCATCGCTATCAAGTTGAATTTCTCGGCTACTAACAACGCCGCGGAATATGAAGCTTGTATAGCCGGCCTCGAGGCAGCTTTAGAGCGAAACGTCGAAAAGTTGGAGGTGTACGGAGACTCTCAGCTAATCATCAATCAAGTGTCCAATAAGTGGAGAACTGTGGACCAGTACCTGCAGATGTACTATGCTTACATGGAGGACCTAATCAACCAATTCAAGGATGTCACGTTCCACTACCTACCCCGGGACAAGAACAGGTTCGCGGACGCCCTGGCCACTTTAGCCTCTTTGGTAGAGATTCCAGAGGGAAAGTCAGTAAAGCCATTCAGAGTTGGGAGGCGTGAAAACCCTGCCTACTGTTGTCAAATTGAACTGGAAAAGGTCGATGACCTATGGTACAGCCAGATCTTTCAGTACCTTAAGCATGGCGACTCCTCGTTCCCGACAGAGGAGGATGGTAGGCCAAAAGCAGGTCTCCGCGCCAAAAGTTTGCAAGCTTTAAAAAGGTTGTCTGCACAGTACGTTATCCTGGGAGATGACTTATGGAATAAAAGACACCGAGGGCCACTTTTACTCTGTATCAGCAAGTCCAAGGCCAGAAAGGTCATGGAAGAAGTCCATGGTGGCGCATGTGGACCACATATGAACGTCCGAGCTTTAATGTTCAGCATACTCAGGATGGGCTATTATTGGATCTCCATGGAAACTGACTGTATTCAGTTTGTGCGGACCTGCGATAAATGTCAGCGGTTCTCCAATCTCAACCATATACCTCCCCATGATCTCTACTGTATGAGCACTCCTTGGCCATTCGCAACTTGGGGGATCGACGTTATTGGAAAGATAACTCCTGCAAGCAGTAACGGGCACGAATTTGTGTTGGTCGCTGTGGATTACTTCACCAAGTGGGTTGAAGCGGCGTCCTACAAGGTCCTAAACTCCAAAAAGGTAGCCCGTTTTATAAAAGAAAACATTCTGTGCCGGTATGGAGTTACAAATGAGATTATTTTCGACAACGGGTCACACTTCGAGGGACACACCAACGAACTGCTCGCAGAGTTCAGGATCAAGCGACATAAGTCCTCCCCCAATCGCCCTCAAACCAATGGTGCTGTCGAGGCCGCGAACAAGAACCTGGAAAGGATTATCCGGAAGATGGCCGAGAGGAGCCGGGATTGGCCTGAGAAGCTTCACTTGGCATTATGGGGCTATCGTACTTCAGTAAGAACAGCCACCGGTGAGACCCCGTTTGTTTTGACGTATGGAATGGATGCCGTTTTGCCCATCGAGTTAGAGATACCCTCTCTTCGGGTTCTGCTTGAAAATGAAGTCAACGAGATAGACTGGCTTCAGAGTCGACAATATCGAACCTCATAAGACATAAGCGGACTCTAGCAAGCCATTATGTCTACCCAAATAATGCAACGTAAGAGTTCACGTTTCCAATGGTGTACTTCCATTTATCCCTTTGTCTCACGATGTTATATTTGAACACAAGTCATGGTCCTTGTCAACTTGTTATTGTTCAATGCTTTCTCGATTCTTGAGTATAATGATAATTCCAATCATATTGGGGTACGGCCATACACTTTCATCATTATCACTCATCGAGGGGCCCAAGCATAACATCTCTCTTCCGAGGGACAAATTCCTTCTTTACTTATCATCCTTCCCATCATGAATCCGATCATGCCAATGATAGCCTTTATAGATATCGTGTTAAGATATCGTTTGACTAAAATCAAACATGGCTTTCATCATATGTAACGTTATGATAGTCTTAGGTCTAGGAAATAAATGAAGTAACCGTATGAGATTTAAGTATGACATTTGACCATGACATAAATCTCATGCGGGTCATGTCCAGTCACTTGTTCTCTAACAAGTACCCATAATTTCAATGTGCATCTCTTATGCATATAATCATCACATGATTATCCATTGACAATTATACTAATTTATTCTCTTAATAATTAGGGACAGAGATTATTATAAACAAATATACAAAACATATAATAATCAAATAATAAACATCTCATATAATAATAAATAATGTCAACACATAAGTCTATCAATCATAGGCCTAGGGCATAACACCAACAGCCTCCCACTTGCACTAGGCCCAATCTACCATGTATCGAATACCCATGGACCTAACATGACCATCATGTTTAGCTTGCGAGAGAGCCTTAGTTAGTGGGTCCGCCACGTTGTCATCAATGTCTACTCTGCATATCTTAACGTCTTCCCTTTCACATATCTCACGGATAATGTGGAAACGTCGAAGTATGTGTTTGGATCTCTGGTGTGATCTTGGTTCCTTTGCTTGTGCAATGGCACCATTGTTATCACAGGAAAGTTCAATAGGGTCTTTGATGCTTGGAACGACTTCCAAATCACTAATGAACTTCTTGATCCAAACCGCTTCCTTAGCCGCATCGGATGCCGCTATGTACTCAACTTCGGTTGTAGAATCGCCGACGGTACTTTGCTTGGAACTTTTCCAACTCACAGTGCCTCCATGAAGCGTAAACAAAAATCCAGATCGCGATCTGAAATCATCTTTGTCGGTTTGGAAGCTAGCATCCGTGTAGCCTTTTACTACAAGATCTTCTTCCATTCCTCCAAAGACCAAGAATACATCCTTAGTTCTTCGTAAGTACTTAAGGATATTCTTGACTGCTATCCAATGTGGTTCGCCGGGATCCGATTGGTACCTACTCGTCATGCTTAGAGCACACGAGATGTCGAGTCTAGTACATAACATAGCATACATGATAGACCCAATTGCCGAAGCATATGGAATACCATTCATTCTCTTTCGCTCATCATTAGTCTTAGGACTTTGATTCTTGCTAAGAGATATACCATGCAACATTGGCAAGTTTCCTCTTTTAGAATTTTCCATTTGGAATCTTCTAAGGACTTTGTCAATGTAAGTATTTTGACTTAAACCAATCATCCTCTTGGATCTATCTCTATAGATCTTGATACCAAGGATATATGCGGCTTCGCCCATATCTTTCATTGAAAAGCACTTTCCCAACCAAGACTTGACAGTCTCTAGTGCAGGAATGTCATTTCCAATGAGTAAGATATCGTCGACATACAACACTAAAAATAGTGCTACGCTCCCACTAATTTTCTTGTATACACAAGGTTCATCTTCGTTCTTGATAAAGCCAAATTCCTTGATTGCTTCATCAAAACGTAGATTCTAACTCCTTGAAGCTTGCTTCAATCCATAAATGGATTTCTGCAACTTACACACCTTGTTAGAATTTTCTCGATCGACAAAACCTTCGGGTTGTATCATGTATACATCCTCAAGTAACTTCCCATTAAGGAAAGCCTGTTTTGACATCCATTTGCCATATCTCATAGTCATAATATGCGGCTATGGCAAGTAAAATTCTAATAGACTTAAGCATAGCTACAGCGAAAAGGTTTCATCATAGTCAATGCCATGAGTTTGCCTATATCCCTTAGCTACTAGCCTAGCCTTATAGGTGTGCACCTTCCCATCCATGTCGGTTTTCTTCTTGAAAACCCATTTTGCACCCTATGGTTTTTACACCTTCGGGTGGATCAATCAAGTTCCAAACTTGATTATCACCATGGATTGTAATTCGGACTTCATGGCTTCTTGCCATTTTTCCGAATCCGGAGCGGACATCGCTTCTTGATAGCAAGTGGGTTCATCATTTTCGATTAACTCCACTTCATCACTTTCCGTAACGAGAAATCCATATCTCTCGGGTTCGGATCGTGATCTACCACTTCGGCGAGGAACTTGTGCATCTTGAACCGGTTCCACAACGGTTTGTGAACTTGGTTCGCTTTCTACCATTGGTTCAATGTTGTTTTCGGGTTCTCGAACTTCTTCGAGATCTATTTTACTCCCACTGGTTCCTTTGCGAAGAAACTCCTTTTCTAAGAAAGTACCATTTCGAGCAACAAACACTTTGTTCTCGTTTCGGTTGTAGAAATAGTATCCTTTGGTTTCCTTAGGATATCCCACAAAAACACATTTATCGTATTTAGGTGCTAGCTTGTCGAAGTTAACTTCTTGACATATGCATCACAACCCCAAATCTTCATGAAAGACAAACTAGGTTTTCTTCCATGCCACATCTCATATGGGGTCTTTTGAACCGATTTGGTAGGAACTCTGCTTTATAGTGAAAGCAGCAGCTTTCTAGTGCATGTCCCCAAAAGGATAAAGGAAGCTCAACTTGACTCATCATAGAACGAACCATGTCCAACAAAGTTCTATTCCTCCTTTCGTACACACCATTCCATTGTGGCGTTCCGGTGGAGAGAGTTCAAACGATTCCACAACTCTTAAGATGACTGTCAAATTCTTGGCTCAAATATTCACCACCTCGATCGGATCGAAGTACCTTAATAGTTTTGCCAAGTTGATTTTGCACCTCATTTTGAAATATTCGAAATATCTCAAACGATTCACTTTTATGTTTCATTAGATAAACATATCCAAATCTACTATAATCATCAGTGAATGTTATGAAGTACCGAAATCCTCCCCTAGCATCGCTACTCATAGGCCCACATACATCGGTATGTATGAGTCCTGATAAGTCGCCCGCCCTTTCACCGGTTTTGGTAAATGGGTCCTTGGTCATCTTGCCAAGTAAACAAGATTCGCATGTCTCATATGATTCATAATCATGTGAGTCCAAAAATCCATCTTTGTGGAGTTTAGAAATGTGTTTCTCGTTTATATGGCCAAGACGACAATGCCATAAGTAAGTGTGGTTTACATCATTGGGTTTAGATTTCTTGTTAATGTTATAGACATCATTATCACGATTTTCAATATCAAGAACATAAAGGCCATTGAATGAAACAAAGCACAATAATGCATATCACTCTTGTGAATAGAAAATTTCTTATCACATATAAGAAAATTAAAACCTTCATTATCCAAACATGAAATCGAAATAATATTCCTACTTAAAGCTGGAACGTAATAACAATTGTTCAAAACAAGTATTAGCCCACTAGGTAAAGTAACTTCATAAGTTCCTACGGCTAATGCAAAGCAACTCTTGCTCCATTCCCCACACGTAGGTCCACTTCACCTTCCTTAAGCATCCTTCTGTTCTTTAGACCCCGCACATTTAAACAAATGTGAGTTCCACATCCGGTATCCAATACCCAAGAACTAGAAGTAGATAGGAATATATCTATAACAAAGATACCCGAAGTTGAAGCAACTCCTTTGCTCTTCTTCGGTGCTTCCTTGTATTTTGCGCAATTTCTCCTCCAATGTCCAATCTCATTGCAATGGAAGCAGTTGCGTCCTCTTGGGACTTAGGCTTAGCCTCTTTAGGCTTGGAAGCCTCTTTGGGCTTGGCAACCTTTGCCTTAGGATTAGCAACCTTTGCTTTTCCTTTACCCTTGAACCCTTTCCCCTTGTTAACCATTAGCACTTGATCGGTCTTCTTCTCGACAATACCGGTTTCCGCAGAGTCAACATTTGAACTAACTCGGAAAGGTTTCTATTCATTCCACCCATGTTATAGTGCATTATGAAATGACTAAAACTTTTAGGTAATGAATTCAATATTATGTCGGTAGCCAACTCTTGGCTAATTGGAAAACCGAGCCTTTCAAGATGCTCAATGTGGCCCTTTAACTTGAGAGCATGGGGACCAACAGCCTTGTCCTTCACTCATCTTGCATGAGGTCAAGGATGCAACCGTGTTGTACCTTTCTTGTCTAGCTTGAATTTGGAACATTTCCATCACCCGATTGTTTAAGTCGATCGTCCCCAAGTGCTCAAGATTCTTCAAGACTCTTGCACATGGCGGAGAGCATAAGGCAACTAACATCTCGTAGAGTCACGCTTGTGCTTCCGATATTGTTCCCTTATTGCCCTAGCACCTTGGCAAAGAAGTTCAGGTGGAATAGGTTCAAGCGAGAACGCATGCTTTCTCCTCTTGTTTGAGAACAATTCTCAAACTACGGATCCAATCCATATAGTTTGTACCATTCTCTTCCAACTTTTCCTTCTCAAGGACGGATCGCAGTGAAAAGTGATTATTGTTTGATGCCATTTATTCTACAAAAAGATATACATAAAATATGAACACATATAAGTAAACATATCATATGAGAAGTATAGTGCATTTAAATAAATGCTCCCACTAAATTATACACCTTCAAATGCAAATAAGCATAATATACATTTAATGGGCTAAGATCCAACTTTAATTCAATTTCAAGTTTGCTATGGCAAACCGCTCAAAATTAAATTAATTAGGTAGAAAACATCAATCATATCACATATATGACTCTTAGATCTTTTATGAGATCAATTCAAGACATCATATGTCTAGGCATATTTTAATCTCATCTTATGCCTTGGGTCCAAAACCATTTTGATAACCCAATTAAGTTCATTCACTTTAAAACGTATAGGAACCACCATTTCCTCATCTTGCTCGCATTCGAATAGAATCAAAGCACCTTGCTACGGCAAGCCCACCCAAAACTATCCGAATGGTCTCAAGTGTTTTTAATCATGAATTGGCATAAAGAACTTAAAAGTTAAATGAAGGTTCTTTAAAGGTAGATTATAAGCATGTCGAAAGATAGTCAAAATCATGCACCAGTAAGTTCCCAGAAGATAGGTGAGCCACAAGGACTTCTTAAGTACCAACTCTTCCTTCTTGACAGAACTCTCCTAGACATGCATAATTAGAAATCAACTCGATTAGGCAACATAATCCCTACCTTTTATAAACAATCGCTTCCTTTTTAAATTTCGCGTATTTATGACTTGTTTCCATAAACAATCATAAGATCCAAAATTTACAATGTCTAAATCTAAACATATTAGGAAACTAAATATCATGTTTCAACTAAACATCTAATTTAAAAAAATATTCTTAACATGTAAGAACAAATAAAACATGCATCGCAATAATTATTAAAATCATATTTTAATCAATTAATCATGCATATTAGTGAATCAATCTAGCATGGACTTATAAACTCAATTTTATAACATCCGCATTTTCATATACATTGCAATAATTATTAAAATCATATTTTAATCAATTAATCATGTATATCAATGAATCAATCTATCGCGGACTTATAAACTCAATTTTATAACATCCAGATTTTCATATCAACATATCGATTGTAAACACAATCACAGAATAGCGTAAAATTTGAACAAACAGATTACGCTCAGCTTTGGCTTGTTATGTCGCGTGACAACATCGCCCGTGAGGCTTAATATGTCGCGCGACCTAACATGCCGCTAACTCCAATTCCACATGGCTCGATATGTCGCACGACATAGGCAGCCAGTTACAGGATTTCCGCATTCGAATCAATACAGATTACAACCAATTAAATCACATAAAACAAACCTTTTACTGATTTAATTCAAAGATAAATTGAAAACGATTTTCACATTGTTTCACATAAACAATTAAAAATTCTATCACATACAAAACATGCAATAAGCATATAAACAATTTATATCTTAAACCTAGCATGTTAATTCAAACTTAATCATACGAACGGGGCTCTGATACCACTGTTGGGTTTTACGGGTCCATGCGCAATGAATTAAGCATTAAAAACATAAAACCCAAGAAGCCCTAGGATCCGTTCTATACAATTAATTTGAATACCTATGAGATAGAATTAAACCAACCTTGAAACGCTTTCCGGTCTTGAGCTATCGAACGATTTGATTATGTGATATCAAATCACAAACTTCGTTCTTCAACTTGCTTGAACTCTAGGCCTTGATCGATGAACGAGCGAAGACCCTCTTTTCGGTATCCACACCTTTGAATGAATTCAAGAACAACTTCTTGATGATTGCTAGATCTAAAACCTTGAAGAATATTGAGAGAATTTGATTGTGAATTTTGCTTTAAAATTTCGGCTAGACCTTTAGGTCTCGATGCAGCCCTTGTATTTATACTACAATAGTGTAAATACCTCTTCTAATCGAATTAGGAGAGACAGTACATCAAAAACGCGTATTGGCCTATTATGTCGCGCGGTATATCAAGCCATTGGCTTGATATGTCGCGTGACATAAGTAGCCGCTTCGAGCCTCTCAATCATTCTTCCTCCGGTTTAACCAATTCATTCTAGTTGTGTGTGACCCAATAGGATTACATTATGTTGGCAATGAGTTCGATCATATCGAACCTCATAAGACATAAGCGGACTCTAGCAAGCCATTATGTCTACCCAAATAATGCAACGTAAGAGTTCACGTTTCCAATGGTGTACTTCCATTTATCCCTTTGTCTCACGATGTTATATTTGAACACAAGTCATGGTCCTTGTCAACTTGTTATTGTTCAATGCTTTCTCGATTCTTGAGTATAATGATAATTCCAATCATATTGAGGTACTTACTGACCATACACTTTCATCATTATCACTCATCGAGGGGCCCAAGCATAACATCTCTCTTCCGAGGGACAAATTCCTTCTTGACTTATCATCCTTCCCGTCATGAATCCGATCATGCCAATGATAGCCTTTATAGATATCGTGTTAAGATATCGTTTGACTAAAATCAAACATGGCTTTCATCATATGTAAGGTTATGATAGTCTTAGGTCTAGGAAATAAATGAAGTAACCGTATGAGATTTAAGTATGACATTTGACCATGACATAAATCTCATGCGGGTCATGTCCAGTCACTTGTTCTCTAACAAGTACCCATAATTTCAATGTGCATCTCTTATGCATATAATCATCACATGATTATCCATTGACAATTATACTAATTTATTCTCTTAATAATTAGGGACAGAGATTATTATAAACAAATATACAAAACATATAATAATCAAATAATAAACATCTCATATAATAATAAATAATGTCAACACATAAGTCTATCAATCATAGGCCTAGGGCATAACACCAACAACCCCTTCATGCACCCGGTGAACGGCGACAAACTGCGCCGCTATTACGTCTAAATCGAGTCTCCCCCTCTCTAAAAAAAATAAAAAAGAAAAGAAAAAAAAATAAAAGCGAGAAAATAATGTACCCAGACGAGACTGAAAACCTCTCAAAAGGCGGTCCGTGCAAAACAAAGGGCGCGCTAGGTGCTAAAGAATATACCCAACTAGGCTGAAAACCCTAAAAACGGGCGGTCTAGGTAAAAAACAGGGTTGCACCACTTGTCCCCCTTCTATCTATCCCTTTCTTAAACACAAGTTAATTGGGTCAAATACGGAGACCTGAGCCCCTTAGTCCATTCTGTAAAAGGAGAACGTAGGCAGCCATTCGCGGTTCGGTCCAAAAATCATAAAAATCACAAAATCCTGTCAACAGTTGTATTCGTGATTACCAAAATGTGTCTTGATTAAGTTTTGAAGTAATTTCAACTTTCATCACATTAATACATTCATTGATGAGTTCAAGCACGGTCTACTCTCGACTCATTAACATTAGCAAAAATAATATCTTTTAAAAGAACGTCTAAACTGTCTATGTCGGCAATAAGGGATACAATGACCGGTCACCTAATCCTAGTCACTCGTTCCCACTCCCGAACTAGCATTCTTCTTCTTCCTCTTCCTCGGTCCTCGGGAGGTCTTTGGCTTAGCTATCCCAAACATTTCTGTCTCCCGTCGTCCCGGCTCAGGAATGATATGAGCTGGTGAGTCAACCAATCTGACAGCTCTCAGTGCTGCCTGGGCAGCCCTCTCCTCTCTCAAGGTTGTCCTCCGGGCCATAACCTCAGGGTCATCCCTCATCTTAGCCCTTCTCTCTACGAGTCTCTCAAAATCTACTGCCGGATCGTCGGTCATGTTGTCTGGGTCAGTCAGCGCCTCAGCATCACGTAGCTCCCGGCTAGTTCGTTCTCATCCTCAGATCCCTTGGCAATATGCCTCAATGGTGTGTTGGACTGGTCCCATCTGCTCCCCATACCAAATGAGATATAAGGTGGACAGATATGTGATCCCTCGGGTCTTCCGTATCAGTGTGTGAGCGGGAAAAGGTGCTCCCGAAAAGGCCCTGGCAAAGAATCTGAGAGTCCGGACATCAGTCATGTCAAGAGGAACGGTATCCCGGGCCATCTGCCCTCTGAACCCGCCAATAACCTGCTGTGGGTACCCATACTGCCTCAGAACAAGTAAGGGGATGTTAAATGATGAGAAGTGCAACCCCGGCAGCCTCACGACAGCAGAGCCATCCTGCCTGCCACTCATGGTCTCAAGCCTCCATCCGGGAACCCAATACTGAATGTCCGTGGTGGTATACCTGGCCAATCGCCTCTGCCAGCTCTCTTGCGAAGCCTCCGGAGCCACTCGTCTCTGCTGTGTAACCCAGGGCGCTGCAGTCTGCCCTGCGGGTAATGGAGAAATAAGTTTCAACCGCTCAAAGAGCCACAAAGATAAGAGACTGGGGCTGCCGCGTCCCATGTGCAATGAACCTCCAGCCAGTCGGTCCATCCCATGATATGTCTCTGCCAGCAAAATGGGAACTATGTCTCTCTCTCCCTGCTCGGGCCGGATCTCTGTCAATGTGGTACCTCGAGAACCCCGCATTTGCCTAACAACTCCTAGCAGTAAACCGAAGCATACCTCGTCATACTCACAAAAGCTGTACAGGGAGATCATAATCAGCATGAAAATGTCCATGGCCGTGGATAAGTCAAAAAGCTTCGGACGTGATACAGCCAATCGGGCTATCTGGGCCAGGTCAATAAAGGCCAGGTCAAGAATCAGATCGGGTACCTGCTCTGTGTGAAATCCCAAGAAATCGGCCAACTGCTCAGTCAAGGGTCGTGAATCTCGTGGGAAGACTGCATCTCTGAGCTCAGCTCCCCCAGTCAGTGCACGGAACTCTTCAATGGTGGGTGTAAAGTCATTGTATGAAAGGGTAAAGACATGCCTCTCACAGTCCCAATATCTGGATACAGCCCGGAGAAGATTCCAATCTACCACCCACTCCTTTAATGCCCAGATGCATCTCAACCCATAACATTGATCGATAACCCTCCTATTGGTGCTATGATGGTGACGGGTTAGATTGACGAGATCGGAGTGAAATTGACGTTCTTTGATCTTGGATCTGTCGTTGTAATGCTCCATTTCGGGTCAAAGGTCGAATCTTGGGGCTAATTTTGGGGTGGGAGATCAATTTGGTTTCTGCTGTGACTACTGGAATGTATTCTTCACGAGTCTGCCTTTTATAAAAGCTAGGGATTGCTGAACAAGAAAACCTGTCCCTCAGACTCTCCATGTCGAACGACATGGGGCTGTCCCATGGAGTCCTGTGTCAGACGACATAGGAAGCCCCATCAGCACCAGTAACAGCTGCAACTACAGCAGAAGCCCAATGCTTGCTCAAGGCCTACCCAAACCTATCCAAAACACCAGAAAAACATACATACACAATTCTCTTCACTCACCAAGCACATGGGAGAGGATCCGACATAACCAACATACCCATAGATGCATAAACTCCACCCAACACATGAAAAATCACAAAAACGCCCAATCACATCAAAAGCCACCATCTTTGTGCCTTTCTTGGGACGGACTTGCGCATATGAACTAACAAATATACAAATAAGCAAATATTTTAGTTTTCAAAATACAAAATGCAATAAAATACTTGTTTTACAACCCAAAAAGCAAAAAATAGTGCATGCATCTCCTCTCTCTCCCTAAAGAGTCCAAAGAATGAAAAAAGGAGACTGCCACGATCACTCCGACTCAGAATCATCTTCCTCATCCTCCTCGGAGCCGCTGACATCCTGGATGCTGCCTACCTCCTCCTCAGAGCTAATCTGCTCCTGGCCGTCGCCGCCACCCTCCTGCGCCTCATGAATCTTGCCTTCAGAGTCATCGTCATCCTCATACTGGGCCCAAGGCCGGGGCTCGCCATAATATCCGTGCCACTCGGGCACTGTGGAGAAGGGGGGCTGATAAGGATCGTCCTCGCCATCGTCATCATCGGGCTGGGGCTGCTGACTCGAACCACCCGCCTGTGAGCTAGAAGGAGCCAAAGTCGGCCTAGGCCTCTTCTTCGGAGGCACGACGTCACCAAGATGGGAGCTGCATCTCCCCTTCCAATGCTCTGCGCTCCTCTGAAATTGGCGCAGCATCTTCACGGCCCCGGTGAACGCCTTGGCCACCGCCCTGAAAGTCTTGGCTGGAACCTGTTGAATCAGCACAAAAGAGGCAGTCAGAAGCAATCAATACAGACAGTAAAGCAGTAAAAGCTTGAACGGAGCAGAAAAGAAAAGAATACTCACAGAGGTAGTCCCGCGGGGAAGCCGTAAATGGGGATGAGTCTCAGACATGTCAAATGAGGAACGGCGGATGGCACCCCCAGCCTCATACTCAAAAAATCGGGGAGGCATCGGTACCTGCATCCCCGCTGCCCTCCTGGTGGCCATAACCTGAGGGGTCACCAGCCGAGTAAAGACGAACTGGCCATAATCCCCATCATCAGACAACTCTGCTGCGTCGATACCAGTCCGCAACCGCTCCAAGTCAGGCAAGGCCCAGATATACCAAATCCTCTCAGGAGGATCGTGAGGGACGCGAGCGGCAGCACCATGTCCATGCTGCCTACAGACTCTCTCTCCCAGATACAGGGCATCACCCTCCAGGCCAATCAGAAGCCTCCTCGTCCTGGTCACCAAAGCAGCATCACCAACCACATCCTTACCATACCTGCCATGCCAGGGAAACAGCCTCAACCCAGCTGGCGTGCCCCTCAGGGCAATCATCGTGTCATGATAACAAGCAGTCTTCCGGGGCTTCACCCCGTCCACTCTCCGGCTCTCCCTCGCCCCAAAAGTCCACCGACGGATAGCAGGGAACAAATGCACGCAAAGAATCACATGGCCCACGGCCGGCGCATAACCCCGAGGACCTCGTAGGCCCTCACCTGAAAATCACAAAAAAGAATCTTTCAGTGTGCAGCAGCAGTGATACAATGATGACAGAAAAGGCAGTATGACAGTCAATGTGCAAAAGTAAAAGAGCATACCTCCAGAACGGTCTGATAGCAGTCTAGAGAGGTCACCGTACCCCTGGTCACCTTATCCAGGGCTCTGTACACCTGAGCCAAGCCGGCCTCGCCCCACGAAAAGGTGGAGACCTGGCCCCAGTCTCGATGAGCCTCCAGCAGAAGAGTCAATGTCGTCGTAGAGGCATTACAGAACAGGGTATCGGAGAATCCAGCCCAGGCAAATGCCCTCGCCAACTGCTCAGCCGTGACTGTAGCAGCACTCTCAGAGAAGAGACGGCACTGCCGCGTCAGAGCCGAATGCAGGTCCGCTAGTGGAACCCCATTACCCTTCGGGCGAAGGGTCATGCCAGTCAATGCTCTAATGGCGTCCGGGCTCAAGACACCAGGATCCTCAGAAAATATAGGTCTGCCCGTGAACCGCAGACCAGTGATAGCGGTGAAATCATAAGGAGTGATGGTGGACTCACCCCAAGACAGATGAAAAGTGTGGGTAGAGTCCCACCCGTACTGTCTGAAAGCCCGCACCAGGTCCACACTCCTAGGCGTGTCCCCAAACTCTCCAACGGCGGTAAAAAATGAACCAAGGCCAGCTGCAAATATCATGCCCTTGGGACTGTCGGGCAAATCAAAAGAGCCAGGAAGAAGGCCACAAATCGTGGCAATCGCCTCAGGGGACCCCTTGGTCAGCAAAGCCTGCAGGTAAGCACAGCACAGGTATCAGAACATACTCATAATAATGTGTGCATTCTTTTACTCATGTGCATTTTCAATCTCTAAAATCACATAATTCTTTCAAAAGAACAAAAAAAAGAAATCTTTTCAAAATAAAGCATTTCATTCTAAGCATGCAACATCTTTTTGGGTACGATTTCCCCAAATTCTATCTCAAGCCCTATAAATCCAACTTCGAAAAAGAAAAGGGAAGGGTTGATGGTTCAAATTACTTACCCCCATTCGTTCCATGGTGGAAACATGCAAATCAAGGCTCGGATAGAGCCCATTCCCCTCCGAAAATTTCTTCCGTTTGTTCCAATCAACGAGCTTCCTTCTCTCGGACAACGATCGTTGCACATTCCTTCTTGATTCCGCTCGCGGAGGCATTGTCAATTTGTTGATTGAAATCAAAATTGGGGGGAGAAACTTTCAAATTTTTTCTCTTCTTCCCTCTCTCAGAACTCGGCGGCTGATACTTGGGTTTAAACCCTCTGCCTTACGACTGGAGGGTTTTAATTAAAACAACCTGGGGAAGGCCCCATGTCGTACGACATCCACATTTCAGAAGGGGTGATTTTCCTCTTTTGCCCCTGGTCAATTTTTTCAGTCCCTCTTGACTGCCTATCATCAAAATTCACCATCTCATTCGGGTCTAAACGCCCACCTCTCAGTCTTTCCCACATCATCACCTGTTCTTTAGCCCGGAAGGCTATAAACCACCAAGATCTTTAGCCCGGAAGGCTATAAACCACCAAGATCCTTAGCCCGAAAGGCTATAAACCACCAAGAGCCTTAGCCCGGAAGGCTATAAATTACCCGTTCCTTAGCCCGGAAGGCTATAAATTACCCGGTCCGGAAGACCGTATAAATTTCCCACACAGTCAAATTCGCGGGTGACTCCCAAAGAAAAAGTCAAATTCGCGGGTGACTCCCAAAGAAAAAGTCAAATTCGCGGGTGACTCCCAAAGAAAAAGTCAAATCCGCGGGTGACTCCCAAAGAAAAAGTCAAACTCGCGGGTGACTCCCAAAGAAAAAGTCAAATTCGCGGGTGACTCCCAAAGAAAAAGTCAAACTCGCGGGTGACTCCCAAAGAAAAAGTCAAATTCGCGGGTGACTCCCAAAGAAAAAGTCAAATTCGCGGGTGACTCTCAAAGAAAAAGTCAAAATTGTGAGTGACTCCCAAAGAAAAAGTCAAAATTGCGGTGACTCCCAAAGAAAAAGTCAAATCCTTGGGGTGACTCCCTGAACGAATGGCTCAATCTCCTGGTGACTCCCCATGGAACAGTCGATCTTTCGGGGTGACTCCCCTTGGAACAGTCACTTTTGGGTACGAAGCCCGTGGCCTCTCATCAGTGCCACCTCTTTGATCGAACTACGATTCGGCTTGATTCCCCCACGGGATACGTAGGAATCCTTTTCGTAAAAGGTCCAGCCGCATGACCATCATGGTCGATTTCCCCGGGACGCAAACGACCATCCTTGTTGAACTACAATTTGGCTTGATTCCCCCATGGGATACGTAGGAATCCTTTTCATAAAAGGTCCAGCCACTCGACCATCTTGGTCATCTCTTTCCCCGCCATTTGTGTCCGGCTCAGGATTCTCATTGTGTTGACGACCCCACTTCCCGTGGAAGTGACGTCGCCGAGGGGCTCTGTGAGTACCCCGACCCGAACTCATATTTTGGGTCCACTTTCCTTGATTTTTGGGCTCATGTATTTGCTAAAAAGCAATTTGAGTCCAATTATCCTATTATCCACTCAACCCATTGGGCCTGCCATCCATCCGGCCCAAGTTGCCACAAAACTGTACGCTGTCGTCCGACATAGAACGACACTAAGGCGGTTTAACTCCCTCTGTCGGACGACATAGGACGTCCCATCAGCCTGCCTATAAATACAAGGCATGGATGATCATTTTAGGGGGACTTCTGGGATTTTGGGGCAAGTAGGGAAACTCTGCAGAAATATACACTCATTTTCTCTCTCATATACACACACTCATCTCCCTCCTCACACACACACACACCCTAAGCTAAGATCCAAAGGAAGGCTCCCTTTGTTGGTGTGTTGAAGGGGTAAACACCATACTATTGGTGTCTTTACCTTGTGGACTACAATAGGTAGCCACTAAACCCTCTCTCTCTCTCTCTGATTAACTCTTGCACATACATCTATATTACCTTGCATGCTTATACATCTTGATATTATGTGAAATATTTGGGATTTTGCATAATAAAGATGGTGGAGAGGTGAATCTTCCATATTCACTTCTCCTCACCTCAGATCTGAACATTTGGTGGCTTTAGCACCATTAAAGTTTGAATCTTGGTTGGTTTTCATTGAGTTAGGAGGTGATGGCTACATAACAATGGCCATATATATGTGATTCATCACATTTGGCCATTAAAGCCATGTGATCCTCCCATAATACTCACATAATATTACTATGTTACTACTTTTTGTTAATAAATATAGCTTAGCTCACTTTGGGAACAAGGTGGGATCAATCTGACCGAAGGGCACTGAAACAGACTGCCTATGTCGGACGACATGGGACTCTCAAGAGGTCCTGTGTCATACGACATAGAGTTCCCAGAAGGCTGTACAGCTTTTCTTGGACTTCAGATTCATCAGAATTGATCCCCCTTTTTAACCCAAAGCTTGTTCAAGTAATTTTGGCTCATATACCACTACTTTGGGAGCCTAAGTTCCATTTGGGTGCAATAAATTGATGGAGGCGGTTTGCCATATGACATGGACATTCTCGTGTGTCCTATGTCATATGACATCCGTATCATTAAAAGTCAATCTTGGATTTGCTCACTCCAATCAACCCCAAACTGAACTTAGCCCCTAAATGGTGTCTTTCCTTATTTAAAATAATATTGTTCCAATTTTCCAGAGCAGCCTTATTGTAAGGGACAATCTGACCATGAGACTTTATGTCGTCCGACATCCCTCACTGAGGAAGACCTGTGTCGGACGACATCAGAGCCTTCTGAGCAGACTGTCTCAGCCTTCTGCCTTGTAATACAAATCTCCATTTGTAAGGAAATGGCCCCCTGTCAGGGTTCACAAGCTGTATTCAGTCTCTATACCATCAATGAAATTCCAAATTTTCATGCCTTGCTTGTTGACACATATTGCACACACACTTTGAATGATTATAACTGTCCAATGTTTGATTGAAAGTCTCGAAAGAGGCGTGTTGGGTGAACTCTCAAGTTCTTTCCAAACATGTAACCAAACCCCCAAACTCAAAATATCTTTAAAAATAGGTTTCTCAATGTTTTCCTTTAAAAACGGCATGGCGACTCCCAAAACTTTCAAAATCCAAAAAGACAAAAACAACAAAACATTTTCTTTTTTTTGTTTGTTTAATGTCGGAGGCCGTTCATTCATTAGGGCACTAATATTAATACTATAGTAGTATAAATATGAGTCTGTGAGCAGCCAAAACCTAGCCGAATTTTCTAAGAAAAAATCACAACAAAGGTTTCTCAATATTCTTCCATAGGTTTAAGAATCTAGCAATTCTCAAGAATCGTCCTTGGTTCATTCAAAGGTGTGGATACTACTAGAGGGTCTTCGCTCGTACGAAGATCAAGGCCTAGAGTTCTAATTATTCAAGCAATCTGAAGATTCAAGTCTTGAAGATCGAAGTTTGTGATTCAAAATCACATTGACAATTGTTCGATAGCTCAAGAACGGAAAGCATTCAAGGTTGGTAAATTCTATCTCATAGGAATTCAATTTAATTGTATAGAACGGATCTTAGGGCTCTTGGATTTTGTGTTATTAGATGCTTAATTCCGCTGGGCATGGACCCATAAAACCCAACAAGTACACCATGCAAGACATCATCCGATTCAAGTTTCCTGCCTCCAACAATCAAGCTGAATACGAAGCTCCAATATTTGGTATCGAGTTGGCTTCCTTCTACGGAGCAACCAAGGTGGAGGCATTATGTGACTCCCAACTAGTTGTCAAACAAGTGAAGGGAGAGTATAACACCCAAGACCCCACCCTTACCAAATATAGAGATCTAGTCCTAAACATGACAAAAAAGATGGAATTCTTTGAACTCAAACAAATCGGCAGGGAAGACAACCAAATCGCAGACGTTCTATCTAAACTAGCGACTATGGATGTGTCTAAATATAAGACCAATCCATACGTAGTTTTTGCTGAGGAACATACGTATGAAAGGTTACAAATCATGCTCCTAGATGGAGAAGAGAGATGCTGGATCGATAACTACATGGACTACATCGAGAAGGGCCAACTTCCTGAAGATGAAGCACAAGCCAAACTTATCAAGAAGAGGTCACCAAGGTTCGTTGTGATGAATGGAGTCCTCTACCGAAGATTTTTCACCAAGCCCCTGCTAAGGTGTGTCTATCCTAAGGAAATTGAGAACCTTTTGGAAGAAGTACATAAAGGTGTTTGCGGCAGACACCCGGGGGCCAGAACCTTAGCTGACAAGATCATCTCGCTAGGTTACTATTGGCCAAACCTGAGGGAGGACGCGCACGCCTATGTTAAAAGATGTGACAAGTGCCAGAGATTCTCCGATATTCCTAGACTACCGGCAGTTGAGCAGACACTTGTAATACCTACGTGGCCATTTGATATGTGGGGGATCGACATCATCGGACCCTTCCCTCCCGCCCGTGGTAATTGCAAGTACGTCATAGTAGCTGTTGATTATTTCTCCAAGTGGATAGAAGCAAAGGCATTAGCCAAGATAACGAAAGAGAATGCAATCAACTTTGTTTGCGACTACATCTGGTGTCGATTTGGCCTCCCCCACACAATTGTTTCTGATCATGGACTCCAATTTTCTATGGCATTTACAACAGAATTGGGAAGAGTCAAAGTCCGCCACGCAAAGTCATCAGTTAGCAGACCCCAATGCAACGGTCAAGCAGAAGCTGCCAATAAACTGGTCCTAACAGCCCTTACCAAGAACCTTAAAGGACGCGAGGGTAGATGGTTGGACGAACTTCCCCTAGCTTTATGGCCTGTTCGCACAACCACCCGGGGGCCAACCGGGAAAACCCTATTTGCATTAACCTTCGGTTCTGAGGCTAAGGCACCAGCTGAAATGGCCATCCCAACTATGAGAAACTCCCACTACAATGAACAAGTCAACAAGGTTAATAGGCTCCTAGACCTGGACCTGATAGATGAAAAATGACTAGCTGCAAAGATAAGGATGGTAAACTATAAGCAAAGGACCAAGGCATATCACGACAAGAGAGTCATCAGAAGAGTATTCCAAGTGGGCGATTGGGTACTTAGGAAAATTGAGGCAACTGGTCGAAAGGCAGAACAAAACAAGCTCTCCTCAAATTGGGAAGGTCCCTATATCATCACTCAAGTCATTCGAGAGGGGACCTACAAATTGAAGACTAAGGAGGGGAAGGATCTCAAGCATCCATGGCACTCCGACAATCTTCGAAAATATTATCATTAGTCTAGTTCATTTTGTAATAGATTAGTTTCCCGTTTTCAGTTTTTTATTCCTTAGTTTGATAGGATTGCAGTTCGATGTAATCACGTTTCAGTTTATGAAAGAAATTTCTCCCAACATGCAAGGCAACTATCAACTCCTGACGCAATCACCGGAAGACGAGGATCTTATCCCCGACTCTTCAAAATACATACCTTACGTCTTGACAAGGGTCCGCCTTGACTCAATGACTATAGGTTTCTAACAGCTAACACGAGGATCCTCCCTCGACATGCTGGCTTACCTTACATCCTGATGAGGGTCCGCCTCGATTCAAGGATTACAAGGATCAAACAGTCAAGACCGAGGACTTCTCCTCAGCCTACTGACTTGCCTCATGTCAAGACAAGGAAACACACATTGTCACTATGACTAACAGGTATCACGTCTGAAACCTATGCACGAGTCATCTTCCTCGGCATAAGGAGACGAAAAAGAAGAAATCATCCAACAGTCAAAGCCGAGGAGATCCTTCCTCGGCTTATACAACTTGGAAGTGTGGTCAAGATCGAAGGTCTTCACCTCGGCCTGCTAACTCACTTTGTAACCAGGGGACGAGGGACCCTCCTCGACTTTCTCCCTACAACAAGTCTTGTACTTGTACATAGCCTACAAACAAGCATCCAAACAATTCATTAAAACACAACATGAATTGAAACAAAGGGACCATTTCATTGATATTCAAAAGAAATTACAAGTCCTACCAACTATTACAACAAAAGCAAAAGAAAAATAAAAACCCTAAGTCTGGGTGTCCTCAAAGGGCTTCTCTAAGAAATCCTCCGTGGCGGCATCAAGAGGAGGAGGGATAGTTTGTTTAGTTCTTGCATCAGCCTCCTCGGCACCTCCTCCCTCAACCTCGGCATCCATCCCCTCATCTTCAATTGCCTCCACCAAGGCTTGGAGATTGGCGGGATCAACTGACGGGGGCTACCAAGCCTCTCGTCCAGCCCGAGCATCTTCCCTAGCAATGATGGCCAAATTGTACTCAGAATAGGGGACAAGATGGTGGAAGGCCCTAGCTTCCTCATCAAGCTGATCCTGGCTGATCAGTCGGGCAATCTTATTCACATCCAAACCAAGGGAGGAGTTAGCCAGTAGACGACGAGCCAGGTGAAGGTATTTGTCCTCGAACATCGTGGCCGTCTTTGCGTCCACGGCATCTTGGAAAGCCTGGCTGTCCTTGAAGCGGATAACTGCCTCCTCTTCCCTCGCAGGAAGGGTGGCCTCCAGATCTCGACATTTGGCCTCAGCTTCCTCGGCCCTCACTTGGACCTCGGCTTTGAGCCTCCTCTCCTCAGCCAGCTCAGCATCCTTCTGCCGGAGATGTTCCTCGGCTTTCACACGGGCCTCCTGGGCTTGCCCCCGAGCCTCCTCGGCTCTCTTCACCTCGGCTTCTACCTTAGCCTGAGCAGCCTCCAGATCGGCGTCCTTGTCTTTCAGTAGCCCGACTAGAGCAGCCTTCTCGGCCTCGCCCTTCTTATGGGCGGCCTTGACTTCCTGCAGCTGCTTGTCCGTAGCCTTGGACAGAACATTCTCGTAGGCCGAGACACTAGCGAACTGCAAGATAAATCAATGTCAGATCTTATCAAGTATAAAGTTACGAAATCAAAGAGACTAAGGATACGAGATAGTTACCTCAGCGATCAAAAGTCTCTTGCGGCACAGCAAGTTCTCCTTGCTCGGCTTCTCTCGAACCAGCTCCTCGTAAGCCTCCTCGTTCATGGACCTTTGAACGGGAGCTCGGCCCAATCTCAGTAAGGGCCCCTTCCTGTTCTGCAGAGGGATGTCCCTCAAATGTGGGACATTCGCCGCCATACGTCGGGCAAGCTCCTTGGCCTCCTCATGGGTTTTCACAGTTTGGATGGTAAGGACGGGAGGAGCTTGGGGGTTGGAAGACTCCACAGTAGCCCTCTTAGCTACAGGCTCCTCGGCAGGAGCACCTTGGGGCCTCTTGGAGCCAAAGCGCCGTTGGACGAGGTCGGTATCCTCGGTTGACGGGATGTCCACCTCCTCAGCCATATCAACATGGGGGCTATGCCCCTCGGTAGTTGAAGGATTAACTCGTTCCTCGGAGGCCACCTCCTCGGCATTAACCTCCTCGTGCAACTTGAGGGGGAGAGGTTGGTCCCCCTTGGAACTCAGGATAAGGTTGCGACAGTTAGCCTCCTCCTTCCTATCTGTCAAGGCCGATTGCTTGGCCTGCCTCCTCTTCCTCTTGATCAGCTCAACTGCACTCAGCTGCTCCATCTCGAGCTCGGCCTCCTGCTCAGGGGATAAATCTGAAATGATGAGGAAGATATGGTCACATTACAAAAGAAGAATAAACAGCAAAAATACAAGTGTGGAAAGCTAAGAGGAAACAATTACATCCTACGACGTCAGTCTCCCTCAGGCACTGATCTATGGGAACGAGCTTACACCTCGCACAATATTCGCGAAAGACAAGTCCGGGATGCGTTCTCTAGTCATTAAATCGTCTCCCTCTCTTAAAATCGACGAGGGGAACCACCCCATCCTTCTATCCCGGCATCAGGCCTGCCT
This sequence comes from Adenophora triphylla var. japonica, assembly GCA_022495995.1. Classification (NCBI taxonomy): domain Eukaryota; kingdom Viridiplantae; phylum Streptophyta; class Magnoliopsida; order Asterales; family Campanulaceae; genus Adenophora; species Adenophora triphylla. The sequence continues at coordinate 681,030 of JAFEMH010000377.1, forward strand.
GGATATAGTAATGATCAGTGGCCTCCAAAGTCGACCAGTCAAGGAGCCCTACCTCGGCAAATTCCTCGAGGCGCTTGATCAGGTCCTTAGTCCACCCATACTTCTGAACTGGACCCGACGAAGTTGGCACGTCATAAGGGGAGGGGAATTCCCAGCCTTGTCGGCTCTCAACCCTAATTACATGGTTGTCCCAACCTCCCACCTTGCTAGACATGGGGAGGATAATCTTCGGATTCTTGGGTTCACTCCGTATGACGAGGAGGTGACTACCCTTCACATAGTTGATCTGGAAGAAGTAACGGAAGGCTCCCATGGTAGGCTCGTAACCTAAGCTACGGCAAAGCACAATGAAACTAACGAGGACCCTGGTCCCATTAGCCCCCAATATGGTCGGGACAGCCCTCACATCACCCAAAAATTCGTTGATGAAGGGGTCCAAGGGGAGACGAAGTCCCTGTTGAAATTGTTTGAAGTAGAAATGGACATGGTTATCGTTGTAATAAAAACTCTTCTCTTCCTTGTCGTCCTTAAAAACGGGTTTGCCGATATAAGTTAGTCGAAACTCAGCCTTATCTACCCCGTACTTCGTATAAAGCTGCTCCAGCATGGGGTCCCCGGCTTTTGGTGGTCAACTATTTTGGTAGACGAGGAGGTTTCTCCCCCTCTTCCCGTCATATCTGCAAAAAGACAAGGAGTCAAAGTTAGTAACCTCATCCATGGCCGATCTTAAGACGGGGAAGAGGGACACCCCTCCTCGTCATTACAGATAGGCCGAGGAGGGAGCCTTACCACTTAAACGCTCACGAACTATGTGATCTGAGGAGGGGTATAACAAATTGATGTGCTCCATCATCTCAGCCCTATCCTCAAACAAGATTATGCTACGAGATGAGGAATCAACTCGATCTATCCTCGTATTGTCTGGGTATTGGATGAACATTCGTGTACGGCCATATTGTCTCAACACCTTTCCTATGTCATCCAAGTTCAGCATCAACCATGGACCTCTCTCTCTCCGATAAATTCTCAGATTGCTCTTGTGGTATCCATAAATGAATCGGGGAGAATGGTCCCAAGAACGAGCCATTTTCTAAGGGGGAATCAAAAATCAATAGGGGAGTCCAAACAAATATTCAAGAATCAAAATTTTCCAGAAAAGAAGCTTCAACAAACTTAACAATGGCGGTTTGTTACATCAAAATCCCTTCTAAAACCCTAGGAATGGCGAAATCAAGTACGAAAAAGCATAAAAAGGAAGAAACGTATACCTGTTGGTTGGAATGAAGTCGGAATCTGACTCTGAATCAACGTCGCCGGAGAAATACAGCTTCGCCGGAAATTGGGTTCTAGAAAATCAAAGTCGCCGGAGGGTGTTGTCTCTTAAACCTTGCTATATGCTCTCAAATATCACAAGTACAGAAAGGTTAAAATGAAAAGGATTTTAGTTTTTATACTCACTAAAATCGGGACAAACCCGAAAGGAAAATTGGTTAACTGGTGACGCACCCCAGCATTAAATGCACGCCACAACTTCCAACACATGTCAGGCGTGGGGGCCCACATCTCATCATGGCAATAACCGGCGGATAATGAAACGACGCCCAAACTGAAGCGTCTCTGACGCGTGTTAAACCTGTTCGTATTCCGTAAGCCGAGGACGAGATGACTTTCTCCTCATCCTAGGTCGAGCTAGAAAGTCGGGGGCCACTGAACAGTATGAATCGAGATACGAACATGGGCTTATCCGGGTCAGGCCCAAATGGATTGGGCTATAAACATAATCCATGTACAAGTTATGAGAAGCAACCATGGGCTTCCTCGTATGCCGAGAGGTACCTTCCTCGTATGCCGAGAGATACCTTCCTCGGTCTTAACGTTGTCAACGGGCTCTTCATACCACTATTTCCTCCCCGGCTCGTCATGCTCCGAGAGACCATGAATGATGAGGAGAGAAAAGTTCGCACCTCGACATATCATCATATGACGAGGAGACAAAATCATGTGTCTCGGCATATCCACATGTCGACAGATCATCAACTGACGAGGAAGCAAAATCATGCATCTCGGCCTACATGCAAATGCCGAGATGAGACATTAGTATTCCTCGGCTATCCGGCAAGCAGATTGAACAGTCCTATTCAAACAAGGATTCAACAATTATTATCCAATCAGGATTGTAACCATCTACATCAATTCAAGTCAAACAATAACTCCTTAACAGATATAATCCTCTGAGGATTATATCTTATCTCTTTATAAGTTCAATTCAACATGGATTCTATCAATTCATCCCTATAAATACAAGCCGTACAGCTCATTATTTGGTACGTTACTTTCTACATACAGAAACTTTGTCAATTTAGTTTCTCACCACAAAATCGTGACTTGTTCTCACGCCGGAGGGCCTTCGCCGGTCAAGCTCCGGCTTAGTTTACGTGTTTTGTCTTATTTTCAGGCCTAACAATTGCCGAAGCAAATGATCGCTTGGACTTGGACTGATTTAACAATTTTGACATCATCAAAGTATATATTTATTTTTGCTTTCTCAGTCATGGTTATATGGGTGGCACTTGTTGCCTGTCCAAGGTCACCCACACATCCACCTCCATTTCTAGCCACCCTACCAAATAACGTTTGTACTTTTTATTTTGTTCAAAATGGCCGCCGACATATTGTGATATTCATATTTACCAACTGCAGCCAAACTACCAATATTGGTCGTAAAGGCAAAGACATGCATGAATTCTACGTTCTCCGGAAATAAATTTGACCATCATTTAGTAATTTCATTCGCATTCTTTTTTTATTACCCACGTCCCCAGCTTCGCCGGACTATTCTTATTGTTTGCTTTACATTTACTTCGAAAAACAGACCTCCGGACTCAAAACTTCAAAACAGTCTATTATTTATTATTGATCACTAGTACATGCCCGTATTCAAGTACACGGATTTTTTTTTTTAATTTAAAAAAAAAATTAAGGGCAAAATGGGAAAGGGACAAATGTATGAGGGCAAAATGGAAAATTCGCTGCTTGAAACTGTTCACACCACTGTAGCAAGTACAATCTTCCATTTATACTAATAGAATAAGCCCGTGTCCGAGGACACGTTTTTTTTTTTTTTAAGGGCAAATTGGAAAAGGGACGAAATAGTTAGGGCAAAATGGAAAATTCGACCTTCGAAACTATTCATAGTACTGTTCACAATGGTGAGGTGGACAACTACCATTTATACTATAAATTTTGTGTCCTTAAAATATTATTATGATATTCCTTGCTCATTCGTAAATTTCAGACACGTCATATAGATCACAAAATTATTTTGACCACTATATTTACTAATAAAAATATTATATAATTATGATTTTCATTGAAATGCATATTTTGTACACTAAAGAATTAACTTTTCATAATAATTATTTTACTTTTAAACTTAATTTTTAGAATATTCAATACTATATTTTTATCTTTATTTTATTCAGAATAAAAATTAAATTATATTTGAATCCATACTTTTTTATCAAAAATAAAGACTTGAAAAAAATTACAAAATATTTAAAATACTTATCAATGTTGTGAACTTCAAAACCTATTATTTAAAGTTAATCTACGTGATGAGCCCGGATCTACTGGACCGGGCCCGCGCTCGGTCTAGTCCAAGGAACCAGTGACGTGGCAGTTCCTAGACCGCTGGAGGGAAGACCGCGGACAAATAGGCCCTTGTGGTCAAGACCGTGTCCCTCCTCGCATCGTCCCCGTCGAGGACCATTGGAACCCTGCTCGCTGGATCCGTGCCCGCATGAAGTCATGCCCGCATCAACCGTGCTCGCGTCATATATCTTTGACCGCGGGCACAACGATTGACTGCGGGCACATGCTGCTTCCCGGTTAATGTCAAGCCTTACTGAGCAAGTTAGCTTACTGGCTCTGACAGGCCACTTGCCGGCTCCCCCATCACGCATTCAATGCGGCTCGCCCGCGCCTACTATTCCATTTAATGCAATAAGCCGGCCACACGGCTCATGTCCCTTTCGGCCATGTCCCTTGGGGACCAATGTTCCCTCCCCGACAGACCAATTAGTCATGACACGTGTAGCCGGTCAAATACCAAAGTGCCCCCTAGGGCCGATCTCATTGCTTACCTCAAACAAGCACCATTGCATTGCCTATAAATAGAAGGCCTTTACCCTCGGGCAAGGTAAGTTCCATATACAATTGAGTAAGCTCTTTTACTCTCTAAACCACACACACACTCCAAAGGTATTCAAAGCCTTATTACTCGGCATTCTTACTCACACCCGAGGGCCTGAGTTGGAGTAACATCCAACTTTGACCTTAACGGTGCTTGTTTGTGTTGTGATCTAGGTACATAAAACCACCAAATATATCCTAGCCAGATATCCTTGAACCGCTCCTGACCCCAAAAGCTGTGGCGTCATCAGTGGTTCCATTGCCGGGAAGCCGACTTTCTTTCGTTTTCTCGTTAAAAATCTTTTGTTTTCAAGGCACCTCACGTGTCCTAAACAAATTCAGTGCCGAAAGGCTCTTCTTTTTACATCACTAAGTTTTTCCCGTTTAAAACTTTTGTTTTCAGACACACCTTGTAGTCTAAACAACTGACCGCCAAAAGACACTTCTTTTCGGCTATTTTCGTCTTTACGAGACATGTCTCAAATTCTGAAAAATGCCGGGTCATTTGACCCTAGAGGAGGAGAACCAAGCCGAACCATCCAACATCAATAGGGAAAGGCAAACCAACTCTGTTTTCAATGTATGGGGGCCCATTCTCACCTCAAAATCCCCACTCAACGAGTTCTACACCGGTTAACCGAGGAAGCCCGTGGCCGAGAAAGCCCAAGCCCTACTAAACACTAGCCCAAAACTCCCCAAGCCCACATAAAAAACACCAATCTAACCACCCCACTTTCCCCTTAACAAATCCCGAGAAGGAAGGAAATCCTAGCCTCCAAGTCCAGATCGGTCGCGGAGGCCACGGCCATCAACGACGCGGAGATGGAAATGTTTGAAATAGAGGCCAATGGAGGGCTACAGCTCCTCAAGGGTCACAAAGGTTCTCCCAACGAGCTCCCGCTAACTCGCTTGCTAGTCAAGGCGTGGGGGCAAAGCCCTGGGTTGACCCGGCCAGCTTGGCGCGGACAAGCGGCCAAACGGAGCGTGGTGCATGTAGATGATAGCGAGGAAATGGGGGAAGAGGCACAGCCAAATCGCCGTGCGAAGTCCAAAGCCAGCACCTTGGCTCCGGCCAAGGAGAAGGCCGTGGCTCCACGAGCTAAAAAGCAAAAGATTGATGATCGAACCCCGAGTTTGTGGAATTCATGCGTAAGATGCGGGAAACCCATCGAAGGCCGCCCGTAAGTGGCCGCACCATGGACGCCTTCGCCGATAAAATTGTGCGGGCACCGATCCGTAAGGGCAAACCCCCTGCATGGACACCTATGACGGATCCAAAAATGCCAAGAGTCATATGGGAAGATTTGAGGGCCGATGGCTTTATTCTCCGCGGATGAGTCGCTGATGTGCAAAGCTTGCCGCGACCTTCACCGGCAAGGCCCTATCTTGGATGCTAGCCCTCAAGCCCCCAGTATCCAAATATTCGCCGCCCGTAGTCCTCTTCCTCAATGCCTTTGCCGGAGCAGTGTGTGCCCGCTAGACCAAAGACAGATCTTGTCCGTGTCAAGGTGCACCAAACGAGCCTACAAAAGATTATATATCCCGGTTCGGGGAAAGGTGAGCGAGGAGATTGTGGACTCGGACGAAGGAGATATCGACTATGTTTTGAGGGCGGCCTCGCCTCCTCCTTCCTCAAAATGAATTTTGCCTCCAAAGAAACCTAAATCAAGGAGGAAATGTATGAAAGGGCCTCGGCCATTGCCTCCGCCGAGGAGCCTAGTGTGCCCGCTCCCGAGCTTCGCGAAAGAAAGGATAAGCCAAGTCCAGAGACCACCCTGCAGCCTGCTCACACCAATAATCGTGGCAAAAACAGAGGCCGGGGATCGAAAAGCTCAAGAAGGCCATGGTCGAAACAGCTTACACAGAGCTCACCGACCCAAGGGTGGTGATCATGAGAGCCTCGTACTTTCCCTGCTCCTCCCCATGCTTCGAAAGCCAAATGAGAGGAGTAGACTTAAATTCCGTGAGTTTCACAACGACCACGGCACGGAATCGAGGATCAAGTTTCCACCAAGCGAGTAATCCAAACAGAAAATCAATAACGGGAGCTAACCAAGCTGGTTAAGGGAAACAATATCGCCCCCAATAACAATGATCGCAGCGGGCACGACACACGCGGGGACCAGACAGAAATGAAAGAGATAATAATGATGACGATTTTGGGGACTATGACATTAACTTCATTGGGGAGGAACCTCCCTCTAGTAGGCGCTTGTCCCTCCAAATTCGGACATTAGAGAAGGTTTTCTCCATCCCCGCCCGGCTCCTGAGGAAGAGCAGAAATTGGGTTCAAAAGGAGTGAACTTGCCTCCACCCTTTTTCATTCCACACACCCACTCACCCTCGTAATGAGAATCAACCGGGCAAACATAGGCCGTGTGTTGATAGATACCGGAGCCGCCCGCGACATACTCTACTACCATACTTTGGTTGGAATGAGAATGACAAGCACATCTCACTCCATATGCGGGCATGCCTCGAAGGCTTCACAAACCACGCCGTAAGGGTAAAGGGGACGATCGTGTTTGACGTAGCTATTGGGGAAAACCCATGCGTAAGACGGCCAAGATAACTTTCATGGTGGTCGATCTTCCTTCCCAATACAATGCCATTCTCTACGTAATCGTCAGTGCCGAATTGGGAATAGTGGCGTCCGTCCCCACCAAAGGGTGAAATTTAACACCCCGGCGGGGTTGCTACCATCAAGAACCAGCCGGGAGATTCCTCCGAGCACCGGAGGAAAAAGGAAAGAACAGAAGGCTGCACATCCTCGCCCGCAGATAGAGGGCGAGGACAAAATGATAGAGGGAAAGTGGCGAGGACAAGTCAAAAAAGGGGAAAGCTCTTGCACTCCCGCCGCCACCCGTACCGATTGGCATGCTTTCTTTCCATTCCACAAGGGCGGAGCTCAAGATGAGCGTAAAATCGAAGCGCTTGGCTCGCCTCGTTGAGGGAGGTTATATTGATCGAGGAATAGAGGGGAAATTGACCGTGATATCATATATTCAATGGCAACACCGACCGAAGCTTAGGTCAACCCCCAACTATTGTCATTGACTCCCCGCACAATCGTGAAATCGCCGACCTTCAACCTAACGACGAGCTCGAGGAGGTGGTAATCAATCCCCACTTCCCGAGCAAACAAGCTTAAGGTCAATGGAAATTCACAAATGCGAGGAAAGAAGGATACTTATTGAGTTCCTTAGAGCAAATTGCGATGTGTTCGCTTTGGAGGGTGGAAGATATGCAAGGCATCGCCGAGGACGTGATCCTCCATAAAATCAACGATGACCCCTCCTTCAAAAACATTCACCAGTAAATCCGTATATTTCTCCTGGGAGAAAGAGATTGCCATCAAGGAAGAGGTGGAAAAGTTGCTAAAAGCGGGATAATAAAGGAGATCTCCTACCCCAAATGGCCGGCCAATGTGGTCATGGTTAAGAAATCCAATGGCAAATGGAGGATGTGCGTTGATTTCACCGATCTCAACAAGGCATGCCCCAAAGATTGCTTCCCTCTTCCTCGCATAGACAGATTGGTGGATTCTATAGCCTGACACGTAGTTCTAAGCTTCATTGATGCCTACTCCGGCTACCACCGCATCCGATGGCTCCCCGAAGATGTCCGCTCCGTAGCCTTCATTGGCCGCGGCAAGACATACCGCTACACTATGATGCCCTTTGGGCTAAAGAATGCAGGAGCCACATATCGCCGCATGGTCAATCTGGTCTTTAAAAACCAACTAGGCGTAAACCGAGGCCTACATTGACGACATGGTCATAAAAACTAAGGAAAACTCCCACGAGCTCGATGTGGAGGAAACCTTCAAAAACTTGCGCCATAACAAAGATGAAGCTAAACCCCTTAAGTGCGCTTTCGGGGGTCAAGGCGGGCAAGGTCCTCGGATTCATGGTCAACCAAAGAGGGATAGAGGCTAATCCGTAGAAAATCCAGCCCTATTAGACATGAAACCTCCCCGCCCGCGTGAAGGATGTACAAAAACTCAACGGTCGCATCACCGCACTTCGTCGCTTTATCTCGCGGTCAGCAGAGAGATGCCTCCCCTTCTTCAAAACTCTAAAAGGGGGAAGAGAGCTGATGAATTTACATGGAGCACCGAGTGCCATCGCTTTTGAAGAAGTCAAGACATACCTCGGGGCACCACCTCTACTCAAAGCAGCTTCTATGTGCCGGGAGAAGAGCTCTTTTCGTATTTAGTCATATCGATCCGGGCAAGAGCAAATGCTCTTGTAAGGGAGGAGAATAACTCCCAAAACCAGTTTATTATGTAAGTAAGGCAACTGTCCGCCGTAGAAGGGCGTTATCTTAATATAGAAAAGTTAGCTTACGCCTTGCTCAGATCTCGCTCGAAAATTAAGAGCCTACTTTTCTCGCACATCCTATAACCGTACTAACCGAGGCCCCGCTTAGAAAGGTTTTACATAAACCGTAGTCCTCGGGGAGAATGCTAGCTTGGTCTATAGAGCTCACCGAGTTCCGCATCACCTACTCCCGAGAAAGACAATCAAAGCGCAGCCTTAGTTGATTTTGTAGTAGAATCATCATTCAAATTAGCGGACAATGACCTCGGAAAAAGAAAGCGAGCGTAATCGAAGATGACCCAAAAGCCCGAGCACGTAAAATTGTTCAACCAAGGGAGCGTCCGTAAGAGGTGTGGACTTTATATGTGGACGGCTCCGCGAGCAAGTTAATCGCTGGAGCGGGCATACTTCGATTGCACTCGCGGGGAGAAATTCATGCAGGGCCTTGAGATTCAAGTTCGAGGCATCAAACAATCAGCCGAATATGAAGCGATTATAGCAGTGCATGGAATTGGCAAGAGACTTGGGAGTTCGAATATTGAGATCAATAGTGACTCTCACCATAGTTAATCAAATTAGGGGGAGTATGATACTATCAACCCAAGTACTAACTCGATCGTGACCTTGCAAAAACCCTCATCAAAAATTTTACTTACTATGAAATTTGAACCAAGTCATGAGAGAGGACAATGTGGAAGGCGACCTCCTCTCAAGAATAACCGAGCAAGAAATTGGTGAGTTGGAGACAAATTCAAGCTGGATTGAATTCACGGAGAGACCTCGCTATAGATCGAATACGGATAAACAATATTGAGGATCAAGTAAGTGGACTCAGCGTGGATGAAATGAAGGATTACATCGAGAAGCAATTCCTCCCCAGAGGACCCGGTAAAGGCTAGAGCCATCGTAACGGTGTCCGCGAAATACACTCGTCCTCGATGGGGTGCTTTTTCGGCGATCATTCACCAAGCCTTTACTAAGATGTGTTAAAACTCACATGGTCACCAACTTACTCTATGAGGTTCATGAAGGAGTTTGTGGCGGACATCCAGTGCTCGCGCCCTCTCGAGACAAGATCAAATTCCAAGGATTCTTTTGGCCCACAATGAGAAGGGATGCGCAAGAGTATGTTAGAAAATGTGATAAGTGCCGAGAGATTTGCGGACATCCCTAGACTACCATCAACGGAAGCGAGACTTTGGTAGTACCATCGTAGCCGTTTGATACGTGGGGGATAGATCTTATTGGACCATTTCCAAGCTGCTAGAGGAAGCATCAAGTATGCGCGTGGTGGCCGTGGATTATTTTACCAAGTGGACGGAAGCAAGGGCTTGGCCACTATTTCCGAGGATAACACTATCGGTTTTGTCCACGACCACATCTATTGTCGATTTGGGGTTCCCCGAGCAATAATTTCAGTATAATGGCACCCAATTCTCCGCAAAATTCACTTCTTGAATGTGTGAGAATGAAGGTGCAACACCGTAAGTCCGCACCGCCTATCCTCGTGGAAATGGTCAAGCCGAGGCCGCGAACAAGCTAGTCCTAACTCGCCTTAAAGAAAAATTTGGAGGGGCGAGGAGGACGTTGGTTGGATGAGCTCCGGATCGCATTATGGGTTGTCCGCACCACAATAAGAAATTCAACAGAGAAACTCCTTCTCGCTCACGTATGGGTCGAGGCAATGGCTCCAAATGAGGTAGCCCTACCCTCGTGCAGTCACATACTTCGACGAGTCTCAAAACGAGGCAAACAGAAGGTGTGACCTGGACGATCTCGAAGGAAAGAGAATGCGGGCACATGAAAAAATGGTGAACTACAAACAGAAAGCGAAGAAGCACCATGATAAAAGAGTAAATAAGAGGAGTTTTTCGGTTGGAGACTCGGGTACTCAGAAGCGTAGAGGTCCAAGGGACCCAACCTGGTTTCAACAAGCTGTCCCCGAAATGGGAAGGTCCATATGAGGTCACAAAGATAGTCAAAGAGGGCACCTATATGTTGCGACCAAAAGAGGGAGAAGAGCTTAAGCACGCCTGGAATAGCGACCACCTTAAGAGATACTTCTTTTAAAGTCTTTGTAATTTTTTGGAAGGAGTATAGACTATATATATATAAGGGAGAGGTTATCATCATATTTTGATGCAAAAATCAATTCCCACCAGCCTCAAAAGCTAAGGTGGATGCCCGCGTGCGGATGCCAGTGAGTTCAAGAGCCAACATATGAGCTCCTACTTATTGATGCGCAAAGATCTAAGTATCCGCATGCCTATATATGTACAAAGATCCATTACGATCCGTACTATGATCGCGGGGAGGACTCTCTCCTGCTCGCGTGACACCACCAAAAATAAGTGGATATAGATGAACGTAGGTACAAAGGCCATGATGCCCGTGCCTACGGACTCTAGTAGGGGACAATGACACAAGTCCGGACCCACTAATTGCGCGAAGGACCTCGTTAGGGCCGTTACTCGCATGCTGTATGTGACAAAGGCCTACATATAAGCCCGTTCACCGGATCGCCACGAGACCCTCACGAAAAACCCTAGGGAGTTTTGAATAAAGGGTCAAATAAGTGAGAACCTCCAATAAGGGGATACGATGCCGGGGGGGTTAAAGGGCCTCTATGCTAAAATATGCTCCTACCTTTCTCATTGCAAGGCCCGGACAATAGCCTCACGGCCACCTTACGCATGCCCTATGAAAGTATGCTTGCCTTGGCTACTTTTGACTTACACCACGGCTCGCAAGGTGGGAATAAGTGTAAATGGATGAGAGTGATCAAACTAGTTTAACAAAGCCAAACAGTACAAACGAGGTTAAGGCCTCGAAGTTTGCCACAAGGCTAAACAAACGCGATCATAGAAGAATAAGGCTGACTCTCACAAACAACCTAAGGGTTTTGAATAAAGAGTTAGGAAAACTCAAAAATGCGGGCGAAAGGGCCTACTAATTCTTTGCCCGCGAAGGAGTATAAAGTTAATTGCAAGTCAAAACGGCTGGAAAAGTAATAGGCAAGAATGCAAGTATTAAGGTGCTCGAAAATTGCCAAACTACTCAAAATAGCCTACGAGACAAGCAGTTAAGATAAAAGTAAGGGAGCCAAGTGGAGAAAAATGCTTCTATTGATGATTAAGGAAGTATTTACAAAATTCCTACACTATTACAAAAGAGATCCTAGTCTATTACAGCAAGAAAAAGCAAAAAATCCTACACTAAGGGAGCACTCTCCTTGGGCTCCTCGATGACCGCTCCCTCGGTGCCCGCTTCTGGCTCCTCAGTGGCCGCACCCCCTGTGCCCGCCGGAGTCCGGAGTTGGGGAAGGCAGGCCTGGTCTCCGGAGTCACCTCGGTGGTAGGAGCAGCTTGTTGCTCGGCGGACGCTGGAGTGGGAGCTGCCCGCCCGGGGAATAGATCTCCAAGGGCTGGCCCCCTGGAAGAACCTGAGCCAGGGCATCCCCCAAGGATAAAGGGTTGTCCCGAAGCCTGAGCATCCGGATTGTGACGCCCCAAGGGCGATCACTTCGCCACGGAGGCGAGAGGCCGCGGCAGAAAGTCCAGACCATTGACCTCGTCCTCGGACGAGAGGAACTAGCGCATGCCCGGTACGCACTCCGCGTCGGTAGCAACCGGTGAGCCGATCACGGCCAAGCTGCTGCACGGAGAACATACCCGTGGCCGCGGTTCCGGATCGTGTCCGGACACCGGCCTCATCTTGGGCCGGGCACTCCGCGGTGAACCGGTCGAGTTCTTATACTCCTCGACGGCTTCTTTGCGAGCCTGCGCCGGCATCCTCTCCCTCTCCGGCTCAAACTGCGTAAGGGGTAGCGGTTTCTCGGAGAGCTCATCGCCTTAGCCTCCCGGGAGTTTGACCGACTCCTCCGCAGGCTCCCAGTTTGGTTACGAGCTCATCATTTCTTTGCTCAAGCTTGCTCTTGTGCCCGCGGAGCTCATCCCGCTGACCCTTTGCCTTTTCAAGGCTCTTCTCCAGCTCGGTCACCCGCTCCTGGAAGCCCTTCAGATCGGACTCCTTGGTCGCGAACTCTTTCTCCTTGGCATCCAGGAGGGAGCTCAGAGTCCCCACCTTCTCCTGGGCATGCTCCAGCTCGCGGAGTTTGCCCGCCATGTCCTTGGTGTTCTTTGGCAAGCTCGGCGGACAGTTATCACACTCTCCCGAGCCTCATTGCCTTGTTGCCCACTGCGAGGAAGAAAGTCGAATTAGGTGGAAAATCGGAGGCTAAGTGAGGAAGCGGAAGAAAGGTCCCTACCTCGGTAAGGGCAACCCCAATATCCCCCATCAAGGCTGACGGGTTCTCCTTCTCGGCCACCTGGTGGTAGAAATCGGGGGCAAAGCTCATTGATCGGCCCAATGCCCACAGCGAGAATTTTGGGCGGACCGGGCATATAAGTCTACCCCAGTAATGGCGGGCACATCCCCCACCTGCTTCCTTTTCTCCCACGCCTCCTCGCGGGTGGCCAGGGAGGAAATCGGATAGGCCACCGAGCATATTGTCCCCGCGGCGGAGGGAGCAATGGGTAGAGGTAGTGGCGGCGAATGGAGGGCTACGGGTAGAGGTATCCCCCACTTTACGGGTCTTGGAGGACCTCTCCTGTGCGTCGAGATCGGCCTCTCTCTCGATCCTTTTCTTGGGTGCTCCACAGTTATGCCCGGAGGCAATAGTACGGCCAGGGAGATGATGCCCGGAGAGCATTGGGTGGAGGAGGACCGGGAGGTGGAGGCGCATTCCGGTTTTGAGAATAGTGCAGGAGCGGTAGAGGCTCCCCGGTTTTCCGCCGCAACGAGCCACGATCTTGTCTTTGGTGGGGACCCCTCCCATCTCATTCTGCCTCTTCTGGGCAGCTTCCCTATTGGCCTTCATGTTCTTGGCCTTCAGTTGAGCAGCACTTAGAGGAGGAGCCATCAGAAATTGTACACTTCCGGATCTACTCTGGAGGGAAAGAAAAATGGTTAGCAAAGCAGTTCAAAAAATCAAAAGCAAAGTAAATTGGCAAACAGTTTCATAAAGGAATCGTAGACCAATTATTTCGGGAGGATCGCACTCGCCGCCCGGCATGCGGGTCTTACAATGCGCCTCGAACTGGTAATGTTCGTGCACCCGCCAATCGTGGTCGCGGGGCAAAGGCTCTATCACTACTGCGGGGGCATGTGGGCGCCCTCCCCGCGAGGAGCCACCCCGAGTAGATCGATAAGGGCTCATCTTCCACTATGGCGCCCACGTCATATACGGGCTCCTCCCCGCCGTCCAAAGTAGGGCCGAGATGCCTCTCTACGGCAAACAAGGCAGTTGCATCGGGCCGAGGAAGGGTCCTGGATATTTGCTAGCGGCCACCTTCATAGGACGGGGTGTGAAGGTTTGGAAAAGGGCCATCCGAATCTAGACTCAATCACCAGATGTCCCTCTCGGTTCCATTGGTCAAACTTGTTGGAGGGAGGAGAGAAAGTCTGGTGGAGTAGTTCCTAGCCTTCAAGCTCGTGGATACCACGGCTAATCTGGTTCGATAATAGCGTAGAGCCCAAAGAAGGGTAGGTTCATAGCCCATGAATCTACACACAAAGAATGAAGGAGACAATGGCCCGGATGGCATTGGGAGTCGGAGTGCGTAGGCGGGCGGGAATTGAACTCCGAGAAAGAAATAAAAGAAAGGGTCCAGGGCAGCCTCAATCCGTTCTCAAACCGGGGCCCCATAAAAACGCAGGCCCTATTGTCCTCGCGAACATCGCCTACCGTCTCGGCCGCGGCTTGTCCTTATTCTTCAAATGTATATGTCCTAAGGTGCGGACACGGTAGGCGTTGCGGTCCACATTGTAAACCTCAGTAAATGTCCTCCTCCCTACCAACGGTGGCCACCTCCTTGGCCTTCTTACGGCCACGACCGGGATTCACATCCCTAGGCGGCCTCTTGCCTTTGTTCGGGCGGGGGCCACAATCTCTTCCTCCTCCTCGGAGTCAGAGCTCTCGAAGGCATCCACAATATTGGTGGTCTCAGCGGCCTTCTTGGAGGTCCCCGCTGCCCTCCTATCCCCCTCTCCGTGGTCATCTTCTTCGGTCTCCGAGCTCGAGGAGCCAAAGAGACCGGTGGGGTCACCACGGGCAGGGGCCACCTCCGATTCAACTTCACCGGCCAGCCACCTCAAAATCAAGGGGTCAAGTTCCTCCGCCGTCGGCCTCAATTGTCCCCGCCCCTAAGTGGGCCGCGGGCACAACGTTGGGAAAAACCGTCCTTAGGGGCGTAACATCTAAGGGGTCATTCAGTTCATGCCCGTGCCGCGCATCATTGGTTTGTTCAGTGGTCCATTAGCTCACACTTCTCCCACCGCGCTTATCTCTTCGGGGACACGGATCGCTCTCCTCACAAGTTCAACGGCGTTCGCAGCCCGACTCTCTCGCGGGAAACCTGCAAAACCCCCATTACAAAATTTCTTAGCCTCGCGGTGATCCCCAAAGACCAAGACATTACGATCAGATGTACCTTCCCTCTCTGGCCTCCCACAACCTGGTGGGACAAAAGGCCCCCAATCATCTCTCTCACGTAAAAATAGGAAACACCTAAGGGATAGCCTTATCCACCCCAATCCTACCTTCCTAAAGATACCACCACCGTTTACGTACGGCAAAGATATCGTGGGTGGATCCATCTCCTAGTTCTATGGGACTAAGGTCCAAATTCTCGAGTGGTCATTATTCGTAAACCGTAAAAGAAAAATGTAGGAGATGAAGAAGAAAACACCCAACGTTACTTTACGAAAAGAAAGCTTCGAGGGTAGATTCGGAGAACGTTGCCGCATGCACTCGGCAGAAGAAATTTCTCTCTAAAGCTCTTTGAATGTTTGGAAACGGTAAAAGTGTTTGGGGTTTAAGGGTTTGGTATTTATAAGGCCTACCTATACGGGTTAACCCGTTAACCCGTATTAATTAGCCCACAAATCCAACCTCGGACCATGAACCGTTTCCAACGTTTGAAAATTCGAAAAATTAAATACCCTTTGCATTTATTGCCCCCCTTGGATGAGCGACACGTACCCCTGACGTACCACTAACCCCGCCTTTTCATCTCGCCAAGTGGGCCCACATTGCAACCGGGAGGCACGCCATGCAAGGGACCACGTGTCACTCACTGGTGCCTCCCGAACGTTCCCTTTGGCCCATGAGGCCAAGCAACAAACAAGGAAAAACGCTAACACTGGTGCTCGCTCGAGGAGCAATTGAGGCAGACCGAGCTTCTAGTAGCTCCTCACTCAGACCATAAATAATCACACTTGGAGCTAGGGGCCATTGATGAGCCCGGATCTACTGGACCGGGCCCGCGCTCGGTCTTGTCCAAGGAACCAGTGACGTGGCAGTTCCTAGACCGCTGGAGGGAAGACCGCGGACAAATAGGCCCTCGTGGTCAAGACCGTGTCCCTCCTCGCATCGTCCCCGTCGAGGACCATTCGGAACCCTCGCCGCTGGATCCGTGCCCGCATGAAGTCATGCCCGCATCAACCGTGCTCGCGTCATATATCTTTGACCGCGGGCACAACGATTGGATCAAGGGCACATGCCGCTTCCCGGTTAATGTCAAGCCTTACCGAGCAAGTTAGCTTACCGGCTCACGGCAGCCACTCGCCGGCTCCCCCATCACGCATTCAATGCGGCTCACCCGCGCCTACTATTCCATTTAATGCAATAAGCCGGCTACACGGCTCATGTCCTTTTCAGCCATGTCCCTTGGACAGTCAATGTTCCCTCCCTGACAGGACCAATTAGCTGCGGACACGTGTAGCTGGTCAAATACCAAAGTGCCCCCTAGGGCTGATCTCATTGCTTACCTCAACAAGCACCATTGCATTGCCTATAAATAGAAGGCCTTTACCCCCTTGGGCAAGGTAAGTTCCATATACAATTGAGTAAGCTCTTTTACTCTCTAAACCACACACACACTCCAAAGGTATTCAAAGCCTTATTACTCAGTATTCTTACTCTCACACCCGAGGGCCTGAGTTGGAGTAACATCCAACTTTGACCTTAACGGTGCTTGTTTGTGTTGTGATCTAGGTACATAAAACCACCAAATATATCCTAGCCAGATATCCTTGAACCGCTCCTGACCCCAAAAGCTGTGGCGTCATCACTACGTCTCCAAATTATTTTTAGCTTCACTAATTATTTTTATATTTGAAGTAAATTATAAATGAGTAAGTATCATAATTTTTTTTAAGGTTTTTAAGGATTTAACACCATCAAATTAATTAAAAATGTCAATCTGTCATCTAAAATTGTGAAATTACTATCTAACAAACCTAATAGATTTAACTAGACTTAAATTAGTAAAATCGTTAAATGACAATTTTAAATGGTAGACTGACCATTTTTTAATCACAAAACTTTTTATTCTATTGTTTAGAAAATTTTAGTTTTTTCCCAAGATTTTTTTATTCAACATGGTAGTATTTAATCTACCATAAAAATTATTAATTTATAAGTTCACAACTAAAGTTTTATAGAATGATAAATAATTCTCTTTCATGACAATAATTTATTCTTAATTTATATTTTATTTCATTAAAGTATTATTATGCATTTATTTTCTTTGATAAGATTGAAAATAATTATATGAAAGATAAAAAAAAAAAAAAAAAAAAAAAAAAGTAAAACAACCTTATCAGAAAAAGGAAAATACCATACATAAATAGGAAGTGACTGAAAGACATTTGAGTCAAAAGATAATCATATTATGAACGCGATGAAAAATCAAAAGAGAGGCTCCGGTTAGACATATTCAAACGGTTTCGGTTTTGGTTCCAAATTTTAGAATCGTCGGTTCTCGATTTTTAAATAGTCGGAACCGTATTTGAACCATATTAATCCAGTTTCCGGTTCCCGATTCTATCCGCCGGTTCCGGTTCCGGTTCCAACGGTTCCACCGGTTCCATCACCATCTAACTTTTTTTTTTTAAAATCAAAACCTCTTAAGACAGTAAAGACGCTAACTAATCTGTTTTTTTTTTTTTTCACTTGGGTAGTATATTTTTGAAAAGAATGAGAAGTGGACAAAATTTGGTTAGTATATTATTAAAGATAGAATAAAAATTCTAACAATATTTTTAGAATTTAAATAAAACAACACTACACTACAAGTACAAATACTAAATAAATGCTAAATATTACATTTAACTTACATTGAGTTCCGATTCCCGGTTCCGGTTCCCGGTTCCGGAACCGCCGGTTCCCGGTTTCGCCGGTTCCTCGGTTCCCAATATGGTGGATTCGTATTCGAACCGTTTCAATCCGGTTCCCGGTTACGTTCGGTTCCTGATTCTCGCCGGTTCCGTCGGTTCCCGGTTCTATTTGGACATGTCTAGCTCCGGTTATTTCGACGTAAAACGTTTTTTGAAAAATGTTTTTCTGTAAAATGTTTTTCGAAAAATGAAGATGTTTTTCAAAAAATGAAGATGTTTTCTGAAAAATGTTTTACTTAGGAAAAATCCGTAAGTCGTTTTACTTAGGAAATGCGTAAAATGTTTTTGGCTGTTTGGCAAGGAAAATGTTTTTCAAAAAATATTTTCATATGTTTAATGAAAAAAAATTCGATATATATATATATAATATATATTATTACTATATTATTATTATTATGATTATTATTATTTTTATTATTTTTATTATTATTATTATGAATATATTATATATATATATATATACTATTACTATTATTACTATTATTATTATTATTATTATTATTATTACTATTATTATTATTTTTATTATTATTGAACGGAATAAATGTGACGGGCTAGGCCCAACGAGCAAGCCCAGTTATTTGAAGCACTATTGCCACCACAATCTTAGTGGGTCAGTCCAATTACTACCAGACCCAAGGACCATCGTCTAAGATCAGTCGACCTAGCTCATTGTCCGACCTCCGTGGTCCCGACCTAGTTATCGTCCGACATATGATCCAGATTATATTCCAGTATCACCCGACCCTACTATTCAGTCAGGTTGACCTAGGTTCAACAGACAACCTCGACCTACAAGAGTGCATCGACCTACAGAGTCCAGGCGTATTTACAATTCTTTCCATAACATACTCCCTACAAATCAGGAGTTATACATGGACACGATCTCTCATACGTATCTGATCCATGATTCAAGGGATTTAGCACAATCCTATTACAATTATATCTCTCATCAACAACTATAAATATATGACAATATTAACCGCTCCAAGGTAATTGCTATTTGATATTCTGAATACATTGTTCATTATTGTCTTATAAGCTCTAGTATACACCATACTTACTCTCACCCCCGAGGGTCTTCGTCGGAGACCATTTCGGCTAGTCGTGGGTTCTGTTTTCAGGTCAAAAGCCAGGAGATCTATCTTGCTGATTGGACGGAGATTGATCCAGCACGATTCTTGCAGCATCAGTTTGGTTCCATTGCCGGGAATCGTTGCTTTTTGACCTCGAACATTAATTAGAGAGTAATATGGCTCAAGATGGAGAGACTGCATCCTCTTCTAGCGATCCGACGCTAAGCCTGACAGTAAGGAACGCAGAGGTTGGCGCAGGAAACGCCGGCGGTAACACGGACGTTGGTGCTGGAAATCGCAATGTTAACATGCCTCCTCCTCATCCTCCGCTGCATCAGCACAGGAGGTCTACTCGCTTTAACAACGTAGCTGATGGCAGATGTTTGCCCGATAACAGAAGGGAGAAGAGGCATGCGGCGGAGACAGAAACACAGCCCCCTCCCAAACGCCAATTGGTAGGTCGAACTGTTGTAGGAGACCAGGCAGGTCCCTCAACCAATCACCCCAGTAAGAAGGAGATGCTATTGGAGCGGGCTAGAATTTTGGCTGAATTGCTGGAGATGGAGGATGATCCAGATCAGGATGATAGAAGATCGCAGAGAGCTGCCCCTTCCCAGGTCTCTCACAGGTAGCCAAGCGAGAATGGCAGGCAGAATGGGAACGCAATGACGAATGACGAGCGGCGAATCGTTGAGCGATCTATCCGTACACACATGCCAGTTCCCAATGACGACCTGCGAAGTCATCTCAACCAGAATAGGGAGCAGGAGGCAGAGTCCAACTCTAGGCGACAAAGAGAAGCTGAAAGGAATGTGCGTAGGTCGCCTGCCAGGACGAAGAGGTCGCGTTCGCATCATGAAAGAAATGGGCGCATATCGCCTATCAGGGCAGAAAGGTCCCAATCTCACTGAGGTAGAGATGCTCGAAGATCGCCAGTCAGATCAGCTAGGTCGCCTGTTAGGTCAGTTAGGTCGCATACTCACAGGGACAGACGGGGTAGAGAAATAACTCCTCCTATGAGTGAAAGGCATCGGGCCTACTCTAGGGGAGAGCCCCATCAGGCAGAAAAGCAGAAATCCAATAACGTCTCACCCTCAAGAAATGACAATCCAGATGCTAGGGAATGGTTGCAGTGGAAAAAGAGGTTAGAGCAATGGGAGTCTGACAGGAAGGAAGATACTGGAAAGGGCGAACGAAACGACTTTATTCTTCGCCCCTTGTCCAGAGAATTGCTCGAGCGACGACCTCCTAAAGGCTTCAAGTTGCCCGCTCTTGACAAGTATTCGGGTGCGACCAATGCCCAGAACCATATGCAGCATCTGGAGGCTACCATGTGCTTCATCTCCACCGAGGATGATATGATGTGCAAGGCACTAACTAGCACCCTCACAGGGGCAGCTGACTTGGTTTCGTGGTTTGGCGTCGGGTTGTATTACCACATGGGAGTATATGAGGAGGAAGTTCCTAGATCGCTTCTCGAGAGCTGGAGCCCGAAAGTTGACAGTCACCGACCTGAACAATCTGACTCAGGGAAAGAATGAAAGCTCAATGAGCTACTTCACCAAGTTCAAGGAGATGGTCGACCAGATTGAAGAAGACCTGACAGACCGGGAAGTTATAAATTGCTTCAGGAATGGGGTGACCTCTGCAGACTTAGACTACGAACTGCAGGTCAGGAGCGTGAAGAGTCGACAAGAACTGTTTGAAAGGGCCTACAATGTGGTCATAGCTGAAGAGAGGAAAGAAAAGAAAAAAGAAAAAGGTTCCAAGTCTGAGGCTGTAGATTTTGATAAGAAGGACCAAACAAAGAACGATGGTAACAACAAGAAAGGGAAAAACAAAACTAGGGCGACAGAGAGAGTGCCCGAGACTTTTATCCCGTTGACGATGAAATTCGCAGAAATTTTGAATACGGTCGAGCTAGGCCCACCTGCCCCAACGAACCCAGGAAATAAGTTCAGAAGGGATAACAGCAAATATTGTGATTATCACAAGGATACGGGTCACACTACAGAAGACTGCATGAGTCTGAAACATATCATTCAGAAGTGGGTCGACAGTGGGAAGCTCGACAGATACGTGAATGGAGCTCATCCTGGCGGAGGTGAGCGAGCAGCTGGAGGTATACCTGAGCCAAGGAAACCTCGACTGAATTTGGGAGTGATCACTGAGCAAGCTAGCAACAAGGCTTTGAAACACAAGATTTTTCAGCTAAACAAAGCCCCCCACGTGCCACCTAGAAGCTACGTCAGGTATGAGGTTATCAGTTTCTATCCGGATGAGCTAGCTACCAATATGGCGGCCAGAGAGAAAGTTCTCGTTATCCCAGGGGTAATTGATGTGTGTATGACGAGCAGACTCTTGATAGACACGGGGGCTTTCAAAGATGTCCTCTTTTACAAGACGTTTAAAGAAATGGGACTCACAAAGGAGCAGCTGTCACCCTATGATGGTCGACTTGAAGGCTTCACCAACCATAGGGTGGACTCTAAGGGGCAAATCGAGCTGGACGTTGACATAGGCCAACATCCTTACAGGGTCGTCTCTAAGGTAACATTTATTGTTATAGATGTAGTTAGTGATTATGCTGCTATTTTGGGTATCCCTGGCCAGGTCGCACTTGGAATGGTGGCCTCTATTCCTTATCAGCGGGTTAAGTTCCCTACAATAGCTGGAGTAGGCTGCATGCAAAGTACAGCTCGATCTTACCTTGATCATGTCCTTCAAACGAGAAAGAAGAGGGAGCTAGAAGTTGATATATACTCCTGAAGGATACTTGAAGCTATCAAAGTCTGTCACCACAACTTCTCGACTATCTTCAATCACCTGTGTAGAAGAGGCGACCTATCACTCACATGACCATGTCATGACTGAGCCGACACGTCCCTCCCAACACACTTTGGTCGATTCAGATGCAGTTATGGTCGACCAGGTCTTAATAGGCGAGCTATGCCTACAGATCGACCAAAACTCGGGGGCCACCACCAGCGATGAGATTGCAGCTGAGCTAGATGGCATGATTGTTGAATAAGCTCCCCACTTGGGGGCCAAAGAAAGAAAAAGTTTCGTGAGATCATTATTGAGACCCTACAATTTAGAGATGGTCCGGAGCTAGAAGGTGTAGACGAGCTTGAAGCAGTGGTGACCAATCCTTCCTATCCCGATCAAAAAATTCAAATTGGTAGAAAGTTATCAGCCGAGGAAAGAGCAGAGATTGTCGAACTACTGAAGGAAAGCAGTGATGTTTTTTCTTCGCAAGTGGAAGATATGAAAGGGATAAAGGAGGAGGTCACCGTTCACAGATTGGAAGTTAACCCGAACATGAAGTATAAGGAACAGAGGCTACGAAGCTTTGCTCGTGACAAAGAAGAGGAGATCAAACTTGAGGTACAAAAACTTTTAAGTGCAGGTATCATCAAGGAGGCTACTTATACCACCTGGTTAGCTAACGTGGTAATGGTGAAGAAATCTAATGGCAAATGTCACATGTGTGTCGACACCAATCTGAATCTAGCACACTTGAGGATAGCTACCTTTGCCCGGATCGACAAGCTCGTAGATTCTATAGCTGGGCATACTACATTGAGCTTCCTCGACGCTTATTCGGGCTACCATCAGATCAAGATGCACAAGGATGATATAGTGAAGACAGCCTTCCAAGCTGCTGGGGGTATCTACTGTTACAATATGATGCCATTCGGCTTGAAGAATGCAGGAGCGACCTACCAGAGGATGGTCAACAAAGTCTTTGCCTCCTAAATTGGTCGAAGAAACATGGAGGCCTACGTCGACGATATGGTTATCAAAAAAAGGTCGGATGTCACGTGGTCGACCTAAGGGAAACGTTCGCCAATTTGCGAGCAAACGACATGAAGCTCAATCCTAGCAAGTGCGTGTTCGAAGTAGCAGCAGGGAAGTTTTTGGGTTTTATGGTTTCTCAGCGAGGTATTGAAGCAAATCTGGAAAAGATCAAGGCTCTAGTTGACATGAAGAAGCCTACGAGTATCAAGGAGATGCAGCGACTCAATGGTAGGGTGGCAGCCCTAGGTCGCTTTATTGCTAAATCGGCAGAAAGGTCTCTCCCATTCTTTAAATCTTTGAGGGGGACGGAAAATTTTGAGTGGACGGCCGAATGTCATTCGTCGTTCCAGCAGCTTAAGGAGTATCTTACCTCTCCGCCGTTATTGAGCAGCTCGCTTGTAGGGGAAACATTGTTCGTCTATCTGTCTGTTGGCGACCAAGCTGTGGCCGCTGTGTTAGTTCGAGAAGAAGGAGGGCTTCAGAAGCCCGTATATTATGTAATCAAGGCCTTATCCGATGTGGAAGACAGATATTACAACGCAGAAAAGGTGGCCTATGCCTTGATCGTAGCTTTCAGGAAGTTGCGAGCCTATTTTCTGGCTCACCCTATTGTCGTGCTGACTAATGCACCTCTAAGGAAGATCCTACATAAACCAGAAAGTTCAGGCCGATTACTCAGCTGGTCAATTGCTCTCACAGAATTTGACATCGAGTATAGGCCTTGAAAGGCATTAAAAGCTCAAGCTTTGGCAGACTTCTTGGTCGAGCTTACGTTCACCAAGGAAGATAGCGAGATAGGAGCTCAGAAGGAGAAAGTAAAAGGAAAGGAGCCAGCAACTCAGCCCGCCGTAAGTTTGCCCGACAATTGCTGGAAAGTCTATACTGATGGGTCGGCAACAAAGAACGTTAGTGGGGCTGGAATTGTTTTGATCGAACCAGAGTCAGGGACAGTCTACGAGGAAGCTCTGAGATTCAAGTTTGAGGCTTCCAACAACCAGGCTGAGTATGAAACTTTGGTCGCAGCTATCGAGTATGCAAAGTGTTTTGGGGCAACCAATATTGTGGCCTACTGTGACTCGCAGTTGATAGTGAATCAATTCAAAGGAGAGTACGAGGTCCTGAATCCCATCTTGGTGAAGTATTGTGACCTAGTAAAGGAGCTTATTAAAGACTTGGAATTATGGGAAATGCAGAGGGTTGGTCGAGATGATAATGAATTGGCCGACCTACTCTCCAAATTGGCCACATCTGACGAGCAGCATGAGGAACCTATCTCCTACCTCGAGCATCCAACATATGAGAGGGTAAAGATTCAATGCCTGGAGGACACCACTAGAGAATGGGTTTACACTAAGTGCTGGATCGAAGAGTTACGAGCTTACATTAAAAAAGGCGAGCTATCTGATGATGAGAAAGCAGCTCGAGCTATCAAGAAGAAAGCCCCAAGATATGTCATCCATGGAGACGCTCTATTCAGGAGGTCACTCACTAAGCCATTATTGAGGTGTGTTCACCCTCAAGAAGTTACTCAATTGATGTACGAGGTACATAGTGGGGTTTGCGGTAGACTCCCGGGGGCCAGGACTTTGGCTGACAAATTGATTACATTGGGCTATTATTGGCCCCACGTGAGGGCGGATGCTCACGAATTTGTTCAGGGGTGCGACCAGTGCCAGTGATTTGCCAACCTGCCTAGACTGCCTACCACCAAACAAACTCCAGTGATCGCCACTTGGCCTTTCGACATGTGGGGAGTCGATTTAATTGGTCCCTTCCCGCCCGCCCGAGGAAATTGCAAGTATGTGATCGTTGCTATTTATTACTTTACTAAGTGGGTCGAGGCCAAGACGTTAGCCAGGATTACAGAGGAGAACGCCATCAACTTCATTTGTGATTTCATTTGGTGCCGATTTGGGACTCCTCGAGCTATAGTATCGAATAACGGGCTACAGTTCTCCACAGCTTTCGAGGAAGAAATGAACAGAGTCAGAGTCAAGCATTGGAAGTCGTCAGTCACCTATCCCCAAGGTAACAGGCAAGCTGAAGCAACAAACAAACTAGTACTCTCTGCACTGAAGACGGGTTTGGTTGGTCTACAAAGTAATTGGTTGGACGAACTTCCCATCGCTCTTTGGGCAGTCCGCAAAACCACTCGGTAGCCCATGGGGGAAACCCCATTCGCTCTTGTATACGGATCAGAAGCCATGGCACCATCCGAGCTACAGGTTCCCACAGCCAGGGTATTTTTCTTTGATCAGGAGCAGAATGACATCAATAGGTTGATCGACTTGGATTTGCTCGATGAGAAGCGAGATACAACTCAATTACGGATGATCAACTATAAGCAGAAAACTAAGAGTTACCACGATAAGAAAGTTAAGATAAGATCGTTCCAAGTAGGCGTCTATGTGTTAAGGAAGATCGAGTCAACTGGAAGGAGAAATCAGATGAACAAGTTATCTCCCAACTGGGAAGGTCCCTACATCGTTACTCGAGTTATCAAGGAAGGAACTTACATGATCGCCCATCTAGATGGTGAGGAGTTGAAACACCCGTGGCATGCTAGCCACCTTATCAAATACTACATCTAGTTCAGTTTTAATTTCTGTTTTCAAGTTTGAGTTTTGTTTAAGTTCTAGCTTTCCGTTTTCATGTAATCTTGCTACTACTTCAATAAAAGTTGCAGTTCTATTCAACAAAAGTGTGTTACATTTTTGCATCGATCTAACAGGCCCGACTCTCAGTCAGCCTCGTTCTTTTTAACAAGTCCGACTCTTAGTCGACTTCGTTCTAACAGGCTCGACTCTTAGTCAGCCTCATTCCTTTTAACAAGTCTGACTCTTAGTCGACATCGTTCTAACAGGCTCGACTCTTAATCAGCCTCGTTCCATTTAATAAGTCCGACTCTTAGTCGACTTCGTTCTAACAGGCTCAACTCTTAATCAGCCTCATTCCTTTTAACAAGTCCGACTCTTAGTCGACTTTGTTCTAACATGCTCGACTCTTAATCAGCCTCGTTCATGTTAACAAGTCCGACTCTTAGTCGACTTCATTCTAATAGGCTCGACTCTTAATCAGTCTCGTTCCTTTTAACAAGTCCGACTCTTAGACGACTTCGTTCTAACAGGCTCGACTCTTAATCAGCCTCGTTCCTTTTAACAAGTCCGACTCTTAGTCGACTTTGTTCTAACAGGCTCGACTCTTAATCAGCCTCATTCATGTTAACAAGTCCGACTCTTAGTCGACTTCATTCTAATAGGCTCGACTCTTAATCAGTCTCGTTCCTTTTAACAAGTCTGACTCTTAGTGTAAGTACGCCAATCCAATTCGCAACCCTTTTAGGTGCATTTTAATGTGATAAAATTGCATTAAGGGGCTTTTTGGTAAATTTCCGGTCCATTCCGAGACTTCCGGAAACATTTTATGAGTTTCTCGCGAAGGAAGTATTTTTTAGTATTTTTCCCGGACAAAAGGACCTACAGGGAATTAACTGCTTTGGGCTTTTAAAGAATTAACTCGGAATGTTTCAGAAGCAGGTTTTGGCGCCAGAAACAGTTACGGGCGTGACCAGTCGTACGACAGATTCAACCATGGAAAATTGATACAAAGAGTCGTACGACATATTAAAGCTTTCTTTTTCAATCAGCTTTAAATAAGAATTTTCCTCATTCTGCAAAAGGATCTGACCACTCTCTCATTCTCTCTCTACCCGTAGCCTATCTCTCTCTAACCGCAAAACACCTCTCTCTCTCTAAACGCAATTACCAATTCTCCTCCAACAACGATCACCTTCACCCATCTCTCCGGCCAAAACCTTCACCTGGTTCCTCCCTCTAATCAACCGGCGACCTTCTTAACCGAAACCTCATCCAATTCTCCCTCAATCAATTCCAATCCTCCCTTTTCTCCCAGCCACGGCGGTGGCCCAATTCCTCTCAACCTTCTCGATCTAATTTCCCCTCAATCAAAACCCATACACCGGCGACCTCAATCCCCTCCACCACCGTTCCCCTTCTCCGGCGACAACCTTACTCCTCAACAACAACCACTGCACCACCAGTTCTCTCCCTATCTTCAACCGACGCTGTCTCCCCTATTCCAGCCCTAAGACATCAACCAACACCGCTCCCCTGTTCCAGCCCTAAGCCGACAACCAAAATCGATTTCCTTCTTCCCCTGTTCTATTCCAGAGCCAAGTCCGTTCCACACACCTGCCCAAGCGTATTTGAAATTGCAAAGTCACTTGGTCTGAGATCCAAGCTCGTTGTGAAGCTAATTTGAATGCTCTCTATACCGACGTGGTATAGAGAGTGTGGACTACAAGGGTAACGAATCTCTTCCCTCCATCTCTATCTCATATTTGCTATTGTGTTTGCTTCATTGCAATTACTATTCCTTGGACTTGATAATTGGGCTCCATCCGCCTCCAATTATCAAGTCCCAACTGCCATCTCTCTGTTTAATTTGCTTGGCTTGGTGTAACTGATTTTCATGATGTGATTTCGTTAGATTTGTTGCTTATTGGCCAAGGGAGTGTGGATCTCCCTATATCCACATCCCCTTGGTCAATCCATTGTGAATTCATTGTTTCTAAGTTGTTTGGGTGCTGTTGTTGGGATTTGAAGTAATCTCTGTTGTTCCTGATTTCGAATTGTAATGTCCTATGATGGCGTCGATGTGTCACGCGGACACGGCCCGACCTCCTGTGTCACGCGACACATGTAACCAATCTGCAGCAGGATCAGTTCAGTTGTAAGTTTTGTTCCTCCTTGTTGTAAATGGGATGTGGCCTCCCAGAGTCAATGGTTCACAAGATGTATTCCCCCTTTGTTGAGTAATAAAATAAAGCATTAACATGCATTTTATACATATTTTGACGCACACACTTTGCACACACATTTGGATGTTTTGAATGTTGAACATAGAAAGACTCATCCACGGACGAGGTGTGTTGGGTGAACTCTCGGTTCTTCCCAACACGTAACCTGACCCCCGAACCCATTTTCTCTTTTCAAAGGTTTTCAATGTTTCCTTAAAAACGGCATGGCGACTCCTATTTTTTTTTTTCGGCGAGCGTTCATTCAGTGGCGACTCCGCTGGGGACTTGAAACTTGGTTTTCAAAAGCGGGTCAAACTTTCATGCTTGTTCAACATTCATCTCATTCACTTGTGTGTGCATTTGTTGGTGACTTTATATGTGCATGAATGCATGTTAGTGCTTTGCTTTATCCCTTCCCCTTCTTGGCTTCCTGCTTTGTTGCCTTGGTGCTTGGGGCTGAGATTTTGTGTTATGCTTGGAGGCTGGGGCTGACTCTGGTTATTGATTCAGACTCTGGATGTTTGTTTCCTTCTGTCACGCGACATAACATGCCCTCCATGTCCTGTGTCCCACGACAGAAGGTGCCATTCTGCAGGACTTTGAATTTTGATACAGTTTGTGATTGTGGGGCTGTCCCGTGATCAAAATATTGATCCTTGATTATTATTGCTCTGTGGGGAGTGTGTGTTATTTTCCTTTTATCACCCCTTTTCAAATAAAAAAAATTAAAAAAAAATCATTTTTTGCAAAATAAAGAAAGATAGTCATCCGCACACTACATCACGTAGATCTAGAACCCTCGGGTGCGATTGACGGCATCGCGGACGGCCATGAAATTCGCCTACGCTTGAGCGCCTAATGTCAAACTCATCCCCCTAGCGCGTTATAGGTGGAGCCACACTTTTAAACCTTACCCAAACGGTTGGTTTTGACACGACATTTTCAAATACACTAAAATGAAATGTTTCAAAAATTATAATAAGCTTTCGTAACTACCCCAAAACCTAGCACGTGTGGGCATGTTGCCATCGCAACATGGTTTCACGAAAGGACATGTCGTTCCCACGGCATGTTCTAACGAGAGATCATGTCGCTTTGTCAACGTGCACCGACGAGAGGTCATGCCGGATTTTTCCTTGAATTTCTTCAGGAATACCCGTTATACTGCCCAAATTTCTCCAGAAATTGAGGCTGCTCGTTCGTCCCATAAATGCTCGAGTTTTATTTAGGTATTATCGCCTATTATTAATTTTGAAACGATACATTTGGTGTATTTTTGAATGGTGTGTCCATAGGTTCCCCCGAGGTCTAGATTGCGTGAATAAAGGGTTAGCCTTTCCCAACCGTTCCTAGGACTTAAAAGCCACCGATTTCTACTTGAACATTAATAAGATGTTGCATGAGTCCATCTCCTTTCCCGCTCTTCCCTCTCCCATACCATCTTAAAGTTCCCTATCCTCCGCCTTATATGCTCTCTCACCTCTTCACCTATGCAAGGCTACGGCAAGTTGGGTGTGTGCTCCTGTTCCCGACGCTCATTGGTCCATATTCCCGAGATGGAAGCAGTTCAAGTGCCTGAGTGATCGTCCATATGATTCAGAATCCAAAATGCTCGGTGCATAGAAGATTATGGCCCACCAGTCTGGAGGTTCGCAGCCCATCGGTTCGCAGAGTACAAAGGGTATGTCCATCAAAAAGTAGCGAGCTACCCTTGAAGCAGTTTTTCCTCGCGAGCGGGAGGCCCGGTTGCTTGCTCAGATTGCTCAAGCTAAAGAAGACGACTTATGAATGACAAAAGATTGAGAAGGGTCCTCGCCCCATCGCTGTCAACAATGCTCTTCCTCCCATCCGAAGTTGATTCAGTCGATCAGTCCTCGTAGGATCTAGAATGTCCGCTATCGGACATGAGTCTGTCGAGTCCACGTTGGACCAGTTTTTGCTTTGCAGTGATAAAAATCTTTGTTTCTATTCTTTCTAGACTCGAGGCATCACTTGTACACCCACGTTACGCTCGATTGAAATGGTCTTATTCCAAATGATCACTTGTGCTGCTCACCGACTAATGCTTTGAAATGACTAATGTTTAAGTTGATCTGAGTGAGAAAATCGACTGACATCCTTCTCAAATTGGGGCTCACCAACTCCCCATCTCGCATCTCCTGTGCTCACATATCTTCCTTCGTCCTCACCATCTCGTTGTTCGATGAATTTGCATGGATCTTCCTCAAAGTAAGCTTAAGCAAGCAATGAAGACTCAATCTCGTTCGGATCATCCGGTAGGGACTACGGTTGGAACCTTTCACCCATAGGAAAGCCATTACCTCACCCTCACTAAACAATACCCCTTCGGTTCAAGATCGGCACGTTTTGAACCCCGTCTAACCATCTCCAGAAGAAGAGGGACTATCCTTGAGACTCCCATGATTCAAAAGAAGATCGACCATTTCCAAGCTCGAGAACGGCGGAACACAATGATTCATCCTGGGGACTAGCTGAAATTCTCTCTCGAAAAGAATAAAAACAAAATTGAAAAAAAATAAAAGAGATACAAAAAAAAAAGAATAAAAATAAAGAGAGCCTAGTCCCTTGTGATCCTCTCAAAAGCAAAAGTCAAAGGATCGGGTCGTTACTCAAGAGGAGTCTCAGAGTGAATAAAGAGACAGCACGGATGTCCCTCACCATTACCTCTAACCAATTTCGGCCATCCTCTCGATTTTAGAGGATATTCCCACTACCAAAACCAATTCCAAGCTGTCCTCTCGATTTTAGAGGATATTCCCATTACCGTTACCCTTGCCTTTGGCCAAAGCCAAGATTGACCTCTCATTCTTAGAGGCATTGAAGATGCAATCATGGATTCCCTTACCATAGAAATCCCAAACACATCCCTAAAAAGCCAACCTCTCATCTTTAGAGGTTCAGCCAGCAAAAAGCCCAGCGGACCTCTCATCCTAAGAGGTCACGATATTCCGAATCACCCAAGGGCCGATCGTAATCCTGAAACCCAGTCGCAGTTCCTACCGGAGCCAAGTCCATCCCGGCTCAAAAGATTATCAAGCAAAGATTGTGCAAATTCCATCCATTCATTCGACGTTTTATGTGAGCATATTTCATTTCTCCTCCGCAAACACTTGCCGTGGACGTCCCACTGGGGCTTCACATCCGTGTCTCCCATCGACACTCCAAGAGGACATGATTTTAAATTCCCAAAATCCTTAAAGGTCCTCAGATCCTCGAATTCCAACGTTCATTCTCTTCATTCGGGATAAGCCCGAACTACGGCGACCTGAGCTCCTCCCAAGGAGGGGAACGTAGGCAACCATAACTGGTCCGGTCGAAATCACAAACAGATCTCAGAAGATCCGGTCTCCTCAAGGACCATTCCCATACACTTTCCACCCTTCGGAGTCTGATTCTCGATATCAGTGGGCTTTTTCCTCGGGATTGATTAACATATTTGTTCATATCGGCTTTGGTGGTTGAATAACCCGAACATCAATAAAGGGTTTTAAGCAGCTTTGTGATCATCACGAATAAGACAAGTTTTCAAGTGTCTCGATAAGTCTTCTCTTTCTACATCATAGGAAGATAGAGCCAAACACTGTTTCGGTCAGCAGGGACTTCCATACACTTTTCCACACCTTGTGATGCTTATACTCTCCCAAATGAGTTAAACCCAAAAGCGAGAGTGTCATACACGTAATCGGGATTCATTCCCACCCTCGAAAGATGTGCCCCTGCACGTAAACATTTCCGAGTCTTGTCCAGCGACTGATTGACTGTGGTTTGAAATGATGAGTTGCCTCTTTGGCCACAAGATGACTTTGTCTGCGATGAAGCTGCATGGAATTTCCTCAAGCTGGGGCTTTGGTTAAGGTATCCCTCCTGCTCTTCTTACCAGATTCCCTCCAAGATTGCCTTGCATTATCAACTGGGGCTTCACTAAGCCGGGATCATTCTCTGCACTTTCTCTGCTGCTTGTTGTCTCTGACGCGCGATACACTTTGTCCTCACTAGCAATGGACCTGCTGCAACCAGCACTCCCGGGAGCATCCCCGACTTGCCTAAGCTGCACCGTATCATCCGTCACTCATACATTTTCCCACCTCATGGGAGAGGGTCCACCTCATTATAAACACTTTTGTCCCATACACAATCCGTCATAGCACAACTGATACATGCATCTGCTTTTCAAGCCGTGCAAAACCCTCACTTCCCCTCCATCCCCAGCTGAGATGGACTTGTACAACAAAAGATTAATAATGCATAAGCAAAAGTCGAATAAAATGCAAAAGTGCCTAGAGTGTTGTGTTTTTCCCCCCGCAGGGTACAATAGTCAAGTGATCGTAATTTGATCGTGAGGACTGCCCCTCGAATCACAATTTTGGACAAGGATTCCAGATCCTGCAGGTGGCATCCCCCGCCTTTATCACCTTCATCAGACCCGGACTCATCAGCATCATCTGAAAGAGCCTTAGCTGCCTCAGCCCCCAAGCAATGCTTGTCAAAGAAAAGAGCCCCAGCTGCCCCAGAATCCAGGCAATAATGCTCACCAGTCTCGACGACTTCAAAGCCTATTTTGCAAGGTCCGTCTCATGAACGGCCACCCAGCAAGCGTCGACAAGTGGTAGCCTCAGCCACCAAGCAATGCTTGTCAAAGAAAAGAGCCCCAACTGCCCCAAAATCCAGGAAATAATGCTCACCAGTCTCGACGACTCCAAAGCCTATTTTGCAAAGACCGTCCCGTGAACGGCCATCCAGCAAGCGTCGACAAGTGGTACAGGTCCCTCCGGTAGCCACGGCCATCAAGTAGTAGCATGAGACCCTCTGGCAGCTACACCTATCCCCAGCAGAACCTATAGTAGCATGAGACCCTAGACAGCTACCTCCTAACAAGCAGTTATAGCCTAAGACCCTCAGAGCCTACATCCGCCCCGCAGTGACCAGTTGAGCACCATCGAATTTTAAGGACTGCCCCTCGAAGCAAAAACCAAGACAAAGATTCCACATCTGTCAGTCTCCCCAAGCAACGCTCATCAATATCACCGGCCTCGCCGCCAAAGCACCAGCAAAAGAGCCTGCTCCCTAACAAATAAAGTTCCCGTCCTACCAGGCAATGTCCCTGACCCCAAATCCAACCGTCAACAGAGGTCATCCCGCACTTGGCAGAACCAGCAAGCCACCAGGAGCAACAGTAGCGTGAGTCCCCCTGAGCCTACACTTATCCCCAAAGAGGACCAATCAGAGCGTGAGTCCCCCGGGCAACATCTCCAACACCCAGTGGTATGAGTCCCTCCGGCATCCACGAAGACCAGCAAGCAGTAGCGTGAGTCCCCTGGCAGCTACCCTGCACCAACACCCAGTGGTATGAGTCCCTCCGGCATCCACGAAGACCAGCAACAGTAACGTGAGTCCCCTGGCAGCTACCCTGCACCAACACCCAGTGGTATGAGTCCCTCCGGCATCCACGAAGACCGTGCCAGCGATGGCGTGAGTCCCCGCGGCTACTTCCCGCACCAACACCTGCAGCGCGTATGAGTCCTCCTGCAGCATCCACGAAGACCACGCAGCGATGAGTCCTCCTCCGGCAGCCTACAACTCTTTCATCGACGGCAAGAGTAGCATGAGACCCTCCTATAGCCTACTGCCTCCACCGCTGCAAAAGATGAATCCCTCCTGCCCGGCTACAACCTTTCTGACGGTAGCATGAGACCCTTCGGCAGCTACTCGCTACCACCAGTTGTAGCATGAGACTCTCCGGCAGCCACAACCTTGCACCATCAGCGGTAGCATGAGACCCTCTGGCAGCTACTCGCCACCACTAGTTGCAGCATGAGTCCCTCTGGCAGCTACAACCACAACCAACAGCAGTAGCATGAGACCCTCCGATAGCTACTCGCCACTACCAGTTGCAGCGTGAGTCCCTTCGGCAGCTACAACCACGACCAACAGCGGTAGCATGAGACCCTATGGCAGCTACTCGCCCCCACCAATTGCAGCATGAGTCCCTTCGGCAGCTACAACCTTTCACCTGCGGTAGCATGAGACCCTCCGGCAGCTACTCGCCCCCACCAGTTGCAGCATGAGTCCCTCCGGCAGCTACAACCAAACATCGACAGCGGTAGCATGAGACCCTCCGGCAGCTACTCGCCACTACCAGTTACATCAGTCCCTCCGGCAGCTACAGGTAAGCACAGCAAAGGTATGAATACACATCTCTACCTCTTTCTTGCTTCTTGTCAGTTTCGTTTCCGAACTACGATTTGGCTTGATTCCCTTTTAGGGATACGTAGGAATCCTTTCTCCAAAGGTCCAGCCATTCGATATCCCCAGTCATCATCCAGCCCTCCGCCTTATCCCCTTGCCGCTCATTGGGATTGGGTCTTATTTTTACCGACAACCTCACTTCTTCCGAAAGTGGCGTTGCCGAGGGGCTCTGTAAGTACGCCAATCCAATTCGCAACCTTTTTAGATGCATTTTAATGTGATAAAATTGCATTAAGGGGCATTTTGGTAAATTCCCAGTCCATTCCGAGACTTCCGGAAACATTTTATGAGCTTCTCGCGAAGGAAGTATTTTTTAGTATTTTTCCCGGACAAAAGGACCTACAGGGAATTAACTGCTTTGGGCTTTTAAAGAATTAACTCGGAATGTTCCAGAAGCAGGTTTTGGCGCCAGAAACAATTACGGGCGTGACCAGTCGTACGACAGATTGAACCATGAAAAATTGATACAAAGAGTCGTACGACATATTAAAGCTTTCTTTTTCAATCAACTTAAATAAGAATTTTACTCATTTTTCAAAAGGATCTGACCACTCTCTCATTCTCTCTCTACCCGTAGCCTATCTCTCTCTAACCGCAAAACACCTCTCTCTCTCTAAATGCAATTACCAATTCTCCTCCAACAACGATCACCTTCACCCATCTCTCCGGCCAAAACCTTCATCTGGTTCCTCCCTCTAATCAACCGGCGACCTTCTCAACCGAAACCTCATCCAATTCTCCCTCAATCAATTCCAATCCTCCCTTTTCTCCCAGCCACGGCGGTGACCCAATTCCTCTCAACCTTCCCGATCTAATTTCCCCTCAATCAAAACCCATACACCGGCGACCTCAATCCCCTCCACCACCATTCCCCTTCTCCGGCGATAACCTTACTCCTCAACAACAACTACTGCACCACCAGTTCTCTCCCTCTCTTCAATCGATGCCGTCTCCCCTGTTCCAGCCCTAAGCCGTCAACCAACACCGCTCCCCTGTTCCAGCCCTAAGCCGACAACCAAAACCGATTTCCTTCTTCCCCTGTTCTGTTCCAGAGCCAAGTCCGTTCCACACACCTGCCCAAGCGTATTTAAAACTGCAAAGTCACTTGGTCTGAGATCCAAGCTCGTTTCGAAGCTAATTTGAAGGCTCTCTATACTGACGTGGTATAGAGAGTGTGGACTACAAGGGTAACGAATCTCTTCCCTCCATCTCTATCTCATATTTGCTATTGTGTTTGCTTCATTGCAATTACTATTCCTTGGACTTGATAATTGGGCTCCATCTGCCTCCAATTATCAAGTCCCAACTGCCAACTCTCTGTTTAATTTGCTTGGCTTGGTGTAACTGATTTTCATGATGTGATTTCGTTAGATTTGTTGCTTATTGGCCAAGGGAGTGTGGATCTCCCTATATCCACATCCCCTTGGTCAATCCATTGTGAATTCATTGTTTCTGAGTTGTTTGGGTGCTGTTGTTGGGATTTAAAGTAATCTCTGTTGTTCCTGATTTTGAATTGTAAGGTCCCTGCAGACTGGAATCGATGTGTCACGTGACACAACTGGCCTCCTGTGTCACGCGACACATGTAACCAATCTGCAGCAGGATCAGTTCAGTTGTAAGTTTTGTTCCTCCTCGTTGTAAATGGGATGTGGCCTCCCAGAGTCAATGGTTCACAAGGTGTATTCCCCCTTTGTTGAGCAATAAAATAAAGCATTAACATGCATTTTATACATATTTTGACACACACACTTTGCACACACATTTGGATGGATGTTTTGAATGTTGAACATAGAAAGACTCGTCCACGGATGAGGCGTGTTGGGTGAACTCTTGGTTCTTCC
The DNA here is from genome assembly GCA_022495995.1 of Adenophora triphylla var. japonica. NCBI lineage: Eukaryota > Viridiplantae > Streptophyta > Magnoliopsida > Asterales > Campanulaceae > Adenophora > Adenophora triphylla. The sequence goes on from JAFEMH010000377.1 coordinate 716,587, forward strand.
CAACACGTAACCTGACCCCCGAACCCATTTTCTCTTTTCAAAGGTTTTCAATGTTTCCTTAAAAACAGCGTGGCGACTCCTATTTTTTTATTTTTTTCGGCGAGCGTTCATTCACTTAGTCGACTTCGTTCTAACAGGATCGACACATAGTTAGCCTCGTTCCTTTTAACAAGTCCGACTCTTAGTTGATTTTGTTCTAACAGGCTCGACGCTTAATCAGCCTCGTTCATGTTAACAAGTCCGACTCTTAGTCGACTTCATTCTAATAGGCTCGACTCTTAATCAGTCTCGTTCCTTTTAACAAGTCCGACTCTTAGACGACTTCGTTCTAACAGGCTCGACTCTTAGCCAGCCTCATTCCTTTTAACAAGTCCGACTCTTAGTTGACTTTGTTCTAACAGGCTCGACTCTTAATCAGCCTCGTTCATGTTAACAAGTCCGACTCTTAGTCGACTTCATTCTAATAGCTCGACTCTTAATCAGTCCCGTTCCTTTTAACAAGTCTGACTCTTAGTGTAAGTACGCCAATCCAATTCGCAACCCTTTTAGGTGCATTTTAATGTGATAAAATTGTATTAAGGGGCGTTTTGGTAAATTCCCGGTCCATTCCGAGACTTCCGGAAATATTTTATGAGTTTCTCGCGAAGGAAGTATTTTTTTAGTATTTTTCCCGGACAAAAGGACCTACAGGAATTAACTGCTTTGGGCTTTTAAAGAATTAACTCAGAATGTTCCAGAAGCAGGTTTTGGCGCCAGAAACAGTTACGGGCGTGACCAGTCATACGACAGATTGAACCATGGAAAATTGATACAAAGAGTCGTACGACATATTAAAGCTTTCTTTTTCAATCAGCTTTAAATAAGAATTTTCCTCATTTTGCAAAAGGATCTGACCACTCTCTCATTCTCTCTCTACCCGTAGCCTATCTCTCTCTAACCGCAAAACACCTCTCTCTCTCTCTAAACGCAATTACCAATTCTCCTCCAACAACGATCACCTTCACCCATCTCTCCGGCCAAAACCTTTACCTGGTTCATCCCTCTAATCAATCGGCGACCTTCTCAACCGAAACCTCATCCAATTCTCCCTCAATCAATTCCAATCCTCCCTTTTATCCCAGCCACGGCGGTGACCCAATTCCTCTCAACCTTCCCGATCTAATTTCCCCTCAATCAAAACCCATACACCGGCAACCTCAATCCCCTCCACCACCGTTCCCCTTCTCCGGCGATAACCTTACTCCTCAACAACAACCACTACACCACCAGTTATCTCCCTCTCTTCAACCGACGTCGTCTCCCCTGTTCCAGCCCTAAGCCGTCAACCAACACCGCTCCCCTGTTCTTGCCCTAAGCCGACAACCAAAACCGATTTCCTTCTTCCCCTGTTCTGTTCTAGAGCCAAGTCCGTTCCACACACCTGCCCAAGCGTATTTAAAACTGCAAAGTCACTTGGTCTGAGATCCAAGCTCGTTCCGAAGCTAATTTGAAGGCTCTCTATACCGACGTGGTATAGAGAGTGTGGACTACAAGGGTAACGAATCTCTTCCCTCCATCTCTATCTCATATTTGCTATTGTGTTTGCTTCATTGCAATTACTATTCCTTGGACTTGATAATTGGGCTCCATCCGCCTCCAATTATCAAGTCCCAACTGCCATCTCTCTGTTTAATTTGCTTGGCTTGGTGTAACTGATTTTCATGATGTGATTTCGTTAGATTTGTTGCTTATTGGCCAAGGGAGTGTGGATCTCCCTATATCCACATCCCCTTGGTCAATCCATTGTGAATTCATTGTTTCTGAGTTGTTTGGGTGCTGTTGTTGGGATTTGAAGTAATCTCTGCTGTTCCTGATTTCGAATTGTAAGGTCCCTGCAGACTGGCATCGATGTGTCACGTGACACAACTGACCTCCTGTGTCACGCGACACATGTAACAATATGCAGCAGGATCAGTTCAGTTGTAAGTTTTGTTCCTCCTCGTTGTAAATGGGATGTGGCCTCCCAGAGTCAATGGTTCACAAGATGTATTCCCCCTTTGTTGAGCAATAAAATAAAGCATTAACATGCATTTTATACATATTTTGACACACACACTTTGCACACACATTTGGATGGATGTTTTGAATGTTGAACATAGAAAGACTCGTCCACGGACGAGGCATGTTGGGTGAACTCTCGGTTCTTCCCAACACGTAACCTAACCCCCGAACCCATTTTCTCTTTTCAAAGGTTTTCAATGTTTCCTTAAAAATAGCGTGGCGACTCCTATTTTTTATTTTTTTCGGCGAGCGTTCATTCACTTAGTCGACTTCGTTCTAACAGGATCGACACATAGTTAGCCTCGTTCCTTTTAACAAGTCCGACTCTTAGTCGACTTTGTTCTAACAGGCTCGACTCTTAATCAGCCTCGTTCATGTTAACAAGTCCGACTCTTAGTCGACTTCATTCTAATAGGCTCGACTCTTAATCAGTCTCGTTCCTTTTAACAAGTCCGACTCTTAGACGACTTCGTTCTAACAGGTCCGACTCTTAGTCAGCCTCATTCCTTTAAACATGTCTGACTCTTAGTCGACCTCGTTCTAATAAGATTCGACTCTTAGTCAATCTCATTATCAAATAAGCCAAGTGTTAGGTCGACTTTATTTCTAAAAATTAGTCCGATCGCAAGCTCGTAAAGATCTCATTTATTATATCAAATCTAGTTCGACATACATTCATACAAGGATCAAAAGCAAAAAGATTCGAATGAAAAGTCAACTACGATTAAATAAAGCAAGTTCCCCAAAGCGGGCTAAAACTTGTGCGATCAAAAAATATGTCAAATTAAGATGCCTCCCAAAAATTGGGTCAAGGCATTGATACTTAAAGCAAAAATAAAATTGTTTTGAAACTTGTTTCATTACATCAAACAAATATTAAGTGGCGGGCCCGTCATCGGCTGGATTTTGTTGATCATTGGCGACCTCCTCTTCTACTTCCTCCTCCATGTCTTCAGCATCCTCGATATCTTGGAGAAGCACGTTGAAATTCCTTTCTGCAAGGGGAGGGGCAATCCAAGGTTCACAACCGTCCTCTTGATCCTGTTGGGCTATGAATGCTAGGTCATTGTCAGTATAGGGGACGACGGAATGACCACCCCGAGATATGATATCATATTGTTCTTCAGACGCCCATCGGGCCAGCTGTTCCAGCGACACTTCTGTAGAAGGGTCAACAATGGCTCGACGGGCCATATGACGCTGACCTACATCAAGAAAATCCCTCGCCTTATCCACTATTGTATTGTAAAATTCATCACTCTGTTTAAAAGCTTCTACCGCAGCTCTTGTGGCAGTTTGGATCTCCTCCTTCCACGTGGCTCTGGCAGCATTGTGCTCCTCATTTAGCTTGGTAAGAAACAGGTCCCGATCCTGAAGCACCTTGGCGGTCGTTGCAAGTTCCTTCTTCGTCTCCTCATTCCCCTGGCGCTCGACATCTCTTTCCACCTTCATGTCACCAAGCTTAGTCTCGACAGTTCTGAGGTCGACCAGTGCTTTGTCCTTGGCCACCACAACATCATTCTTAAGAGCCTCAAGAGCATCATAGGTCGCATCTAGGTCATTGTATTTCTCCCTCAACTCAGTCACTTCATGATATTTTCGGGCATATTGGGCCATGGCGAGTTTCTCCTTCTCAATAGATGCTCTCCAAGAGCTCTTTGCTTGTTCAACCATAGTAAGAGACTGGATATTGAGAAACGGAAAAGCATTAGCTCAATAAACAATCAAAAAACAAGTGACGACCAAGAAGTAAACGACCAAACAGAAAAAGAAGCAAAAGTTTACCTCACTATGTGCCAAGCCAGACCGGTCAGAAAACTCTTCGGGGGTTATCCCCTTGTCAGCAAAATGAGCGAGCAGGTCAGAATCTATTGCCCTCCTGACCACAACTTGCCCGAACCCCAAATCGGGATACCGACGGCTCAAACTATTAACCCCGCGAAGAGGGGGGACATCACTTAGCTTCCCTATCTGAGCATGGATAGATTCTTGGCTCGGAGGTGAAGAGACTGGGGGAGGAAGATTGATGGGTTAGACAGCCTTACCCTTATCGACCCTCGACCTTTTCTTTGAATTCAGAGGACGATCATCATCTTCATCAAAGATATCTTCATCAACATTAACAACAGTTCCCAGCTGATGGGCACCCTACGGGCTATTTCTGTCAACTTATTGGTCAACTCTACCTCCCATGTAGGGACCCAATACTCCTCCTTCAAGGCTCTGGATTCATTATTGGGTAAAGGAGATTCCCAGCCTCTTCTACCCTCGACCAAGATTAAGTGGGAATTCCACCCGGTTACCTTGTCGGGCAAATTGACGAACAACTTGGGGGCATTGGCTCGAGTTGGAGTGCTAAATCCTAAAGTCCTTTTATCAAACGCGACCTTGAAAAACTTTCTGAAGACATGCATGCATGGCTCATATCCAATGAATCGGCAAACCATGGCAAAACAAACCAGCACCCTCACAGTATCCGCTCCCAGCTGCATAGGGACAGCATTCAAGCACTTTAAAAACTCACATATGAACGGGTCCAAGGGAAGTCGCAACCATCCTCAAACCAGCCGTAGAAAAAGGCGACCTTTGAAGGATTTAGGGCCCAATGCGCCCATTCTTGAGCCTTCCTCTCCTTCTCGGTATAATGGGTAAGACAATATTCCTCCCTGCTAATCTCAAAGAAATTGTACAAGAGCTCAAGCCTCGACTCCGAGCTTTTCTTCCCTTTAAGTGGCTTGGGGGCCACATACCCTCTTTCATTACGACCTGGTACAGCGGTCGAGCCAAAGGCGTCTTCAATATTTCCAGAAGGAGAGCCCGCTGAGTCCTGGGTTGACATATCTGAAGAAGAAGAAATAGGGGAATCAGTCCTAGTTACTGAAGCAGACGACCTACCTATAGGCGACCTAGATTCCCCTGGAAACCCTTGATTACTCCTAAGGAATGAAGGTTTAATGGGTCCCCTAATATAGAACAGAGCTAAGTGATCTAGCAGTTCGTGAAAAAGATGGAAGTTAACTATCCTTTGATCATCTACTCCTAAGTCACCCAGGTTATCTCCTACAGGAAAATACAGTTCGTTAAACTTTAAGCCCCACCTGGTCAAGATAACAACACATTCCTCCATGGACATCTCTTTCCATACTCCCCCTAAGCATTTATATACTCTATGATTTGTGGGGCAATATCCATACCAAGCACCTGACTCGCAGCTAAAAGTCCTAGTCATGGCAGAAATCAAGGAAAAGCTCAAAATAAAGCTAAACAACAGAAAAATCGAGAGGTACCTTAATAAAATTCGAAGACGGAAGGAGACGAACGCTCGATTGCACCAGAATCAGAAATCCCTTTGCTCTTCGTGCTTGCAGTGTATACTCAAGGTTTGAAAGTTCGTAAAAAATTGAAAAGGAAAAGGAGTTAATTTTTATACATTTCCTAATCTGTCTCTAAATTGGAAAAGCTAGGGCTTCAAATGGTTCACTTCAGTCATCAATGCCAAGAAGCAGTTCCCAAGGCGGTTGTCCAAACGTCAAAATAGGTAATCATTGCGAAATTTCGGCGCTTTTACAGATCTAACCGTCAATCATCGAACGAATAGGATTAGCCACGTCACCATTGATCGACCAACAATTAGCTCGAGCATCGACACGCGACCTACTTCAAACTTCATCAAAATTTCTTATAACTTCCTGGTCGACAAAAGTTAACTCAGAAAGTTGGGGGCCACTGAACGGAATAAATATGACGGGCTAGGCCCAATGAGCAAGCCCAGTTATTCGAAGCACTATTGCCACCACAATCTTAGTGGGTCGGTCCAATTACTACCAGGCCCAAGGACCATCGTCTAAGATCAGTCGACCTAGCTCATTGTCCGACCTCCGTGGTCCCGACCTAGCTATCGTCCGACATATGATCCAGATTCTATTCGGGTATCACCCGTCCCTACTATTCAGTCTAGACGTGTCCATCCGGTTAAAACCGGCGGTTAGCGGTTATAACCGCCGGCTAAAAAATCCGTTAAGTCCTAACCGTAACCTAACTGTTAACCGTGTACTAACGGTTACGGTTATACGGTTAACGGTTATACCCGGTTATCACGATTAACACAGTTAAAAATTGACTTTTTTTTTTTGCATTTCAGATTAGTCCTTTTGTTAAAAAACTAACTGAAAATCTTTAAAAAACTGACTGGAATTTCAAAAAACTAACTGAAATTCTGAAAACTAACTGGAAACGTTAAAAAACTAACTGAAATTTCAAAAAACTAACTGAAATTCTGAAAAACTAACTGAAAACATTAAAAAACTGACTGAAACGTTAGTTCAAATTATTTAATTATTCAAATTGGCCGGTTAAGGCGGTTATAACCGCCGGTTATTTAACGGTTATAACCGGTTAAATGACCGACGGTTATAACCGCCGGTTAGATGGTTTGAAAAAACCTTAACCTTAACCGAACCGGTTAATCGCCGGTTTCGGTTAATCAGGTTACGATTAATCCGGTTAACGGTTTTGACCGGTTACGGTTATTAACCTCCGGTTAGCCGGTTCCGGTTAGATTTTGGACACGTCTAATTCAGTCAGGTCGACCTAGGTTCAACAGACGACCTCGACCTACGAGAGTGCGTTGACCTATAGAGTCCAGGCGTATTTACAATTCTTTCCATAACAGACTCCCTACAAATTTGGAGATATACATGGACACGATCTGTCATAGTACCTGATCCATGATTCAAGGGATTTAGCACAATCCTATTATAATTATATCTCTCATCAACAACTATAAATACATGACAATATCAACCGTTTCAAGGTAATTGCTATTTGATATTCTGAATACATTGTTCATTATTATCTTATAAGCTCTCGTATACACCATACTTACTCTCACGCCCGAGGGTCTTCGCCGGAGACCATTCCGGCTAGTCGTAGGTTCTGTTTTCAGGTCAAAAGCCAGGAGATCTATCTTGCTGATTGGACGGAGATTGATCAAGCACGATTCTTGCAGCATCAATATATTATTATTATTATTATTATTATTATTATTATTATTATTATTATTATTATTATTATTATTATTATTATTATTATTATTATTATTATTATTATTATTATTATTATTATTATTATTATTATTATTATTATTATTATTATTATTATTATTATTATTATTATTATTATTATTATTATTATTATTATTATTATTATTATTATTATTATTATTATTATTATTATTATTATTATGATTAGTATTATTATTATTATTATTATTATTATTAGGAAGGGCGTATAGCTGTATAAAACTTTTCTACTCTTTTAAAAAATTTAACCTTGGCTTACTATGCTGAAAGTGTGATCAAGTAAAAACCAACTATCAAGATGGTAAAATGCACAACGGAAGTTTCTAAGTACAAAAGCTTAGTAGTGAAAAAGAGTGTGGTCGACCGCAAGGTTGAAAATATGCTAAGGCAGATTTATACTATAAACACAATTCGAAGTGCGGTTGGACAACTATAAAGATCAAACACAAGAAACAACAAAAACTTAAAGAGTAAATAAAGTGCAGAAAGTGTTTGACAAGATATTTGGAGATGTTCAATCGTAAATGATCTACGTCCTCTACCAAGATGGTTAGTCTTGGATTTTCTAATGGAGATAGTATATTAGATATTGAGTAGCAGTTACAGAGGAATACAAATATGGGAATAAATCTCAAATCTAACTATCTTTTCTATGAATGCTAATCCTAGACTATAACCAGTGTATGTGTGTGTGTGCGAGATTCAAGTGCTCTTTATAATATAAGAGATAGAACTTGATAAATCTGGTAGTGGCTACAAGGCTTGAGAGTTTTATGGGTAAGTGATATTCTTGAAAGCTTTGAAGTGTTCAAAGATTCAAATGATTCTGGAGATTTTGAGCTTCAACACTTTGAGGATTATAACAACGTCTCTAGCAATTCTTCATGGCTTGATCACAAGGTCTATTTATAGCATTGGAATAAAAGTAGCCATTGGAATTTCTTGATGAGCAAGCTTCAAAGACAATGTGATGTTGATGTCTGATTGGAGCACATTTCCTTTTTGTCTTCATGTTGCAGAGTTAGTGGCAAGGTGGAATGCTGGTGTGTCCTTTGTACGAGAGATCACAGCTGTCCCTAATTTGAAATTCTCTGAGTGATTTATGCAACATTATAATTCTCTGAGTTAACTCTAAGTTGTGGTCAGAGTCAATCAAACCACAATCAAATCTTCAATCTTCATTTTGGCTAAGGACTTGATGATATCTTTGTCGGCCGTAGTACATGCGGTCGACCGCATGAAGTGTTTACTGAAGTAAGCTTTTGAGCTATGCGGTCAGCTGTGTGGTCGACCGCATGGTTCAGATCTTCAGTCCTTTCTTAAGTCAAAACACTTAGAAATTTTATCCTACTCAAGCCTAAGTAACTATTACTCCCTCCGTCCCAGACCAAGAGTCCTACTTTCCTTTTTGGTCCGTCCCAGACCAAGAGTTCCTTTCCTTAAATGGAAAGTTTTTCATATATTTATACCCTTATCATCTCCATATATTTACAAAAAAACCATTACTATTCCTCCCACTCATTCTCTCTCCTATTAAATATTATTAACTTTTACATTCTCTCTCTTATTTCCTACCACACATTTAACTTTTACATTCTCTCTCCTAAAATTTTCTACCCACTTTAAAAAAATTTCTTAAAAAGCGTGAAATCCCCCCGAGGACCCTTGGTCTGGGACGGAGGGAGTATATAAAAATGGACTTAACTAAAAATTGAAGTATAATACTCCATACATAATATCCTATAGTCCATATAAAATAAAATAGGTGATGGTATTAATCAAATCAAGTAATAGGAGGGGCTTATAATGAGCATACCCAACACTAGTTATCTTTATTAAAAGAAAATTTATAACAACTAACATCTGTTACATATTTAATGAATTGAATAATAAATATTTGTCTAAATGTAACCACCACTACTACCACCGCCACCACCATCAAAATCCCTCCAGTATCACATCACCACCATCATCTACAATGCTACTCCTCCCCACCCATTAATGTCACCCTATTTTCATAATCACCATCAACACCACTACTACCACCATCGCCACCATTATTACTATCACAACCTTACCACTATAACCACTACCTTTCTATCGTCATAGTGGGGAAGGTGACGGTGATTCGATAGGAAAAGAGTAGTAGTGGTAGTAATATTGATACTGAGGGTGGTGGTTATTGTTGTGGGATTTTGATAATGGTTGTTACAAACTGTAACTAAGTCGTTACAATTTATCAAATTTTGTTATTACTTTCTTTAAATTTGTAATTTTGGGGAATTCACCAATACATGTAAAGCAGATCGCAATGTATATCCAAGCACACATAAAAGAAAATAAAGAATACGCAATCAAAACAATAAACATACACATGAATTGTTCACCTAGTTTGTCGATCTGACTGACTATGTTTGGGCATAATCTTGCAATATAATATGTTAATCTCGAGATACAATAAGTTAAGGGGAAGAATATTGCTTATATAGGTACCATGTAATAAGTCTAAAACCCTAAATAGAAAGAAATCTCAAAATCAGGAATTTCAGCCTCACCCATTGTTGCAGGGTCGTGCATTTAACCTTGTATGCCCGTGCAAAACACTTAAAAGCACGACAATGTGCATGGTCGTGCACCTAATCCAGCTTGGCCGTGTAAAATTCAATAAAGATACGTAAGTCCAAACTCCCTTATGTACGACCGTTCGTTCAACCCTGCATGGCCAGTCAATCAATTTTGAATTCTTTCATGACTTTTCATCCATTTTTTCGATCTAGTTCCTAGTTAGGACTTTATATTGTGAGTATGGTGAATTTTCAATGCATAAGTCGCCACTTAATGTTTATTAATGGAAAACATAAGAAAAACATTTTTAATGATTTTATGAGATTTGAGTGTTCGGTGGTTAAGTTATGGAATTGGAAGGTTAAGTAGCATTAATTCCACCCAATCTTAGGATTTGTCTTAGTTATGTATTATCAATCAATTCAATCAGTCAATAATAAACAAAAACCAATAAATTTATTAATTAAGGTTAGAATGTCGGATTGTGTGTTTCGAGATCACCTTCATGAATTGAATGGACTATAGGCTAATTCTTTTGATGGTGATTACGCTACTCTAAAAGCAATTCAAATTTAGAAGAAGTAGAAGTAGAAGATTTGATTATCACAAAATAAGATAATTCCCAAATTATATGAATAAGAATCAAGAAAGAGGTCAAGACGGGGAATGAAAGAAATCAGATTCGATTATGGGGAGCTACTCTCGTACAAGACAAGCATCATAGTTTTGACGATTTTGCCCCCATTCAGTTAATTCGTTAGTCAGTTAAGTCAAATTTAACGAAGTTAATCAGAAATCTAACGAAACATGACGAAACTAATGAACCCTCATCAAAACATAAAGGCGAGACAAAAATTGGTATAATCATGTATAATGAGTTCAAAACGAGTTGTCTACATATTCTAACAGTAATATGTGTTAGTTCTTATAAATGTTTCATTAATAGAGATAACGAAATTAATATTTGAATATAAAATTACACCATTATTTATGGTGCAACATAAAAATGGGAAAAAATGTTCAACTCTCTATGCCTCAAAGTACAATAGACCTAGACCAAGAAAGATGATTTTTTTTCTTTTTTATTTCTGGTAGCTAACTTTCAACATTTTTTTTTAATTTTTTTTTATATACCCAGGTTCCCAGCTTCGCCTGACTAATCTTGGACCACCAGGTACCGGCCCCTCAGTATATTGGCGGAGGTAAATCGCGGGATGTGCCCTATGCAGCCAGGGTGGCAACACCCTACTCCAGAGCCCCAAGGGAGCCCTCCCACAAGGCATTTACATCACTCTTACATCACCAATTGGCTGCTCCAGCTGCTCCTGCCAAAGAGGCATTTGCATCACTCTTACAACACCAATTGGCTGCTCCAGCTGCTCCTGTCAAGATTCGAACTCCCCACACTGAGGATACAAACCCAGCAATGATGGGTCCTTAACTGCACGAATGTGCCCCGGGAGCTCCTAAGGACCCTGAAACCAAGGTAGGAATTAAGCCCAAAGAATCCTCTTGGGGGGACTCGAACCGATGACCTTCCCTTCGGAAAGCCACCATGATACCACTAGGCCAAGGCCCATTAGGTAGCTAACTTTCAACATATCAATTTAATAAGTGGAGGGGGAAGTTATAAATTTTTGAGTCAAAACTGGAAAACACAAAAATATCATCCAAGTCAAAACTCAGAGAAAAAAAAATAAAAAAATAAAAGGAGTTTACAATGATTATTTTGTAATAAAGGGTAAGGGGGTGAACTCAATAAATAGAAAGGTTGGAGATATTAGCACTCATTCTAAAATTCCCAATAGGGTTTTGGGCCCCTTTCAAGTTATGTTATGATTTTCAATTGTTGCAATTAATATTTTGCGACAACAATGGGGCAAGCTGAGAGCAAAACTATCGTTCCTGATACCCGGTCCGCTGCTTCAGTCGTTCATCAAAGTACGGAACCGCCTGTCGCCGCCGATGATTTACCCTCTTCTTCTATGGAATCCTTACTTGCAGGTTTCACCTCTATTCGGTTTATGCGCTATTTCTATATATATATACTATATTTTAAAAAAAAAAAAAAAAAAATTGAGTTGTTGGGGCCTGGGGGATTTCTTAAGGATGATGATGCATTACTTGTTTGTATTATTTGAATTTGCATTAATATAATTACCCTATTTTGAAATTGGATTATTGAAAAGGAATAGAGGTTATTAGTTTCAAATGCCAAATCAAAAACTTTAAGGATGCAAGAAGAATAGAGGGGAGTACTTTTATTTTGAAAATCAAAAAATTTGAAGTAAGTTGCTTTACTTGTTTGTACCTCTTTGAAAATTACAATTATTGAACTTTTAGAATTAAGACTATATTTTGGACAAATAAAAAATGAAAGAGAGACAATTATTATGGATGGGGAATAATGAAAAACAACAGCTTTGTATTTGGGTTTAGGGTATTTTTTATCGCTTGTATAATATTTTGATCATACCATTCATCAGAAAAAAATAGTTCCTAGAAAGTATAATTTTAATGCAATTTTTTGTAGGTACAAGCAACTAAAGTTGCATCCTAAAAAAGTTTGACATGTCAATGTGAAGCTTTTTTTTAAAAAAAGATGGTGGGAGTATTATTGATAGGATTGGTTGCAAGGTGGAGTTTTTCCCATAATTTGCTACTTTTTGATGGACCAAGTAAAGGTAGCCTAGCAATAGTTGCTTCTACCCTTTAAGCAAACCTTGCTTAAAAAAAACAAACTAAAGTATGTCTCTAGACTTTACAGTTGCAATAGCTGCAAATTGAAGCAATACCTTCTTTTTTTGTTACGGACATTTGACACAACAGTAAAACATAATACTCCCCAGTCCCATAATACATGCCCATTTTCCTATTTTGTCAGTCCTAAACATGAGTTTCGCATTTCTAAAAAGGAAATGGTTGTAGTGCAAATATATAAATGTACAAGCGAAGTACAAACAGTTAAGCACCATCCTTGAAAAGGATGATAAGTCAATTGTGACACTTACTATGGGACGGAGGGAGTAATAGTAGTTACGCTCTAGAGTTATATCAGTTACCTACCTCACTCTTTGAGTCTACCTGTCCCTTGACTTTTACGCAGAGTGGTTGATTGGCTCTGAAAGAAAATAATTATTGATTGCCCCTATAATTTCTTCTATTTTAGACTTTTACGGATCAATTGTCTTAATATGCCTTGAAGTCAATTTCTCTTGGTTTTTTGTAGTTTGTGTTTGTCTTGGTGCTACCCAAAGCTTAAAGCTTGAAAGAAGAAATCATACTAGGTTTGCACTACCACTCAGGAATGCAAAATTTGTCATTCTTCAAGGGCTATGGTAAACATAGATCAGTCATTCAGTTGGATAGGTTCCATATGTACCCTTGCGTAATTGATGTTGCAGTGGCTTCAACAGTATTTGTTATACATTTAACTAGGGGTCTTACCTTGAAAAGAGAAGGGGTCTGTGGTTGCAATAATCAAGGATTTTAGTGTTGCTACTTCCTGTTTCTGTGATATAAGTCGGAGTCAAATTGTATTAAGTCCACTTTATACTTCATTCAATACTTTGGGGTCTTTTTCTTGATATTTTTTGGTAATCAAGCTTGCAAGTGCAGAAAGAGAAACCTGTCAGTAAGAAAGAGACAAAGATGAGTAAGAATCTTCATTCAATACTTTGGGGTCTTTTTCTTGATATTTTCTTGATATTTTGTGGCAAGGTATGCCGTTATTTTTAGCTGATATGAAAGAGACAAAGATGAGCACATTTTGAAGGAGAGTAAGAATTTATCATTCTCTATCTTATTTGGATTGAGACAGTGGAGGAATACCTTCTTTTTTTGATTTGTGGATTTTGATGTCTCTTTTTTGGGTAGGGTGTTTTATGTCATATAGCCAGGCGGATATGCAAAGGGATAGGAGTGCTCTCCTGGGGTGATCTGATTTTTGTTTCTTTTTTCGATTTCTTCACTTAAGATGGATTTTTCATCCATCTTTTTTATTAAAAAAAGAACAGGGAAATTAGTAACTATTTGCACATCTTCTTATGGACTTGGAGGAAGCTTGTATTTGAGTGTGCCATTAGAGAAGAAAAGAGATATGTTGCTTCTTCTTTTTCTTTTTCTTTTTTTTTTTTTAAATAAAGAAGAAGATTTATTAGAGGGATAGGACTTGCAAAATGGAGCAGTGATTATAGTATGAAGGGAGAAACATGTTAGTTTCCTATCCTTGTAGGATCATAGTATGGATTTACTTTCAGCCCTTATCTTTATGACATTTGTTTCCATCAACTCTAGTCAAGAAGAAGTTCATATCAAACTTTGAAGGTAAATTGCAAGAAGTACTTATCTGACAAAGATAGATTGGAGGATTAGGACCAAGGCAGCCTAAACTTAGTAGTAGCATGGCAAAATATATGCAATGCAACCTAGCATAAGAGAAATATATAAGGAGAAGTTTAAGGAAATAAATATCAGAAAGTGACCAATTCAAGCATTTTAGGTAAATAACTAACATCAAGGAAACGTAAGCAAACATTGCCTGCCACAATTGAGAAGGCAATGATGCTTGTTTTCTTCATGATAATGTTGACAGAGCTGGATAATGGAAATATATAAATGTTGCTAACCAAGTAGTTGGGACAAGGGTTAGGTGATTTGAGATAAGTTTTTGTACACACTTGTTTCTTAAATGTGATGACGAAGAAATTCACAACTTCGTCGAATGCTCTCTAATATCTAGTGATTAAGTGCAAATTTGAAAAAAAAAACATTCATTTTGGGACTGAGGGAGTAACTATTCTCATGCTATGAGATTCATTACACGTTCTTAGGCGCATCTGAGAACCCTAATCATAAGTTATGGATCGTAAAACAAAACTGTTTGGGTGGGGGGGGGGGGGAGAGTGGCATTCTTTGAAGGCTATATGGCAGTGTTTGTTCATGCCACAATACCAACCTAAGGTCTATCTCAGTATCTCACCCACCACAGTTGTTGAGATATGAACAGTTAGGCGTGCATTGACTCGTTTGATGAAATAGGCTTTGATCTTGGTAAATGATTTAATCAAATCCTCACTACACAAGATTTGCACTCTGTGTAAGATAATGTAAGTATTTAATAGAGGAAAGACCAAAGAGCCGAATAATGAATAGATTTTACCAGAACCAGGCGTATTCCAAATCGTGAATTAAGGATTAAAATGCAACTAGCACAGATTGACTAATTTCTTGTCATTACATTTGTATGTCCATAAACCACTGAATATTACCCCAGAAGATGCTACCATATGGATTCTAATGCAACTAACACTGTTGGACTAGTCCTTTGTCAAACAACATTTTGTGGGATCTATAGCTCCACTCTGTAGACATTTCTCTTTTTATTACATCTTAATAGATAGGCTTCCCATTTATGTGTATACTTTGTATGCAAGAGGGGAATGTGTTAAAAGTTTGGAGCCAAAACCAAGAGAAGAGGAAAAAATCAGGACTGAAGACCATGTGATGTGACCGCATGGATGGCAGAGACTTCGGCTTTTTGGTTCAACGCAGAAGGGAAAAAAGGCTAGGAACTATGCAGCCGCCCTATGCGACCGCATAGGGTAGGCAGATCCGTTTTTCTGGTTTTTCCTTTTCATGGAACGTACTGAATAAGCTAGGGTTTATTCCTAGGGTTTTGTTGTATCCTATATGAACATAGTGATGGCTGTAAACAAATTGTAGCACCACATAGAGATAATATTAAGTATATTCCTGACTTGGCAATGCGTTGTTCAACAGACCGGGTTAACAATTCTTTGTGTTCTGTGTGTGACTTCTTATTATTCTTTGCTAGGTATGGGTTATGTCTTTCTATTGATTGCTTTGGTACCATTAAATTGCTAACAGAATGGAGAAGAGTAGGGTTCCCGTGCTTGGGCTTAACTTGATTATGGGGATCTGCCTCCTTGTGAGGCTTTCCCACTCCATTGATTTTTTTCCAGTTCTCTTTTACACTTTATCTATATACATGTGTGTGTATGTATATATGTATATGTATATATGCAAACATATATATGTGTGTCTGTAAACATGTATGTTTAGATGCATTTCTTTTCCAGTCTAAAAGAAAGTTGAAGTTGATGTCATCTTTAACAAACCTTAAACATAATCCCTCCGCAGAAGCTGCAGCATATGGCGATAATGACGAACATGCGGTTGGTTCTCTCTTTAAACTCTGAATTTGTTTCGGTTTATAAGTTAGCATTCTCGTATCTGCCAAGGTTCATTCTCGTATCTGCCAAGGTTCTAATTTATACTCACTTTTACCATATAGTCTGTTGATGCGAAGGCCCAGAAAGCATTAGAATGCCCTTGTATCGCAAACTTGCGAAGTGGCCCTTGTGGTTCCCAGTTTTCTGAGTCTTTCCTATGTTTTCTCAAAAGCACAGCTGAAGAGAAGGTAACTACAAACTGACTGTTTTACATGGTATCAAAGTTTATTTCTGGATTTTTCAGGTGGCAAATGTTATATGCAAGGCTTTCCTCTGTTTTCTTCTCTTTTTTTTTTTTTTTTCTAATATTACCATGGCACTTTTTTCTGGAGACGGATTTCTCTTAACTTTTCTATGTATCTCATAAATTTCAAAGCTCTTACTTTCCTCCCCACTCATGTTAAATGGAAGGTGGAAGTTAATTCTACTAAGATGTGATTTCAGCCTGCCACTTTCTTTTAATTAGGATGTAAGAAGTACTCCCTCCGTCCCAATTATATTGGCCACTAGACAAAATCTCTTTTTTTTTTAAACATAATTTTTGGTTTGTTTAATTTTTGCTTTTCGTTTTATACCCTTCTTTAAATGTGAGATTTGCATCACCAAAACCCAAAAAGAAATACTATAAGTCATTTCAAGTAGGGATACAATGGGAAAGTAACTAATTAAATAGGATTGGTTTTCTAAATGGCCAAAAAAAATGGGACAGCTAAAAATGGAAATGTGACCAATAGAAACGGGACTGAGGGAGTAGATTGAAGGTGTAGTACAAACTGATTCCTTGTGTTATTGTAAGGGTTTGTCTCTATGTTGCTTTCTGTTTTCACTTTTTGACCAGAACAAGGGACATAAATGTGATTTGATTTAACCAAAAATAAACATTTGGATATTACGAGCACTCCTCTTTTCCGGCCTAAATCACCATCATAATGAAACTATATTCATGTTTTTGTCAATTCGCAAGAAAGCACTAAATAAGACTTTTATGTACCAGTCAAGGCATCAAATTTTACTTAAACCCCCCCCCCCCCCGGAGCCTCAGAGCACTCTATTCTCCATCCATGCCTCACACCAAAACTGCACCATCTCTTGTAGATACCAGTGTAACCCTCCATTTTCCTCTAGTCCATGTCTAGTATAATGTGCTACTACCTCCATCCCAAAATGAATGTCCAAAAAATGTCCAGAATTTACTCTTGATGAAGAGAAAATTTGAAAAAAGATTGGACATTCATTTTGGGACGGAAGGGAGTAGTAGAAAATGATATATGTGTGAATAATGAATATAGTGATATAAACATGTTTACTTTTTCGTTTCATTGTTAAAATAAAATGAAAACAGGATGAGCTTTTAATTTGTTATTCCACCTTATTCAATAGTCGGACAAGACAACCCCAAATCCAGTAGTCGATACTACAGATAGTAGTCATTACCAGTCTACCTAAACTTACCTTCTTTCTTTTCAACCATGAACATAAAAAATCTTAAGTTATTGCAGTTTTAATCAGTGGCTTCTCTTTGAAACAATGTGGCCTTATATCTTGTGATCAATGACATAAACCTTTTGCAACTAGTTGCTTTATACTCTCTCCATCCCATAAATATGTTCTCATTTGCCATTTTTGTTTGTCCCAAAAAGATAAGTCACATTTCCATAATTGTTGGGCTAAAATTATTGAACTTCCAAAATTGCCAACCAAGGAAGAAGAGAAAGCAAGGAGAAGATGAGAGCCAACCAAGGAAGAAGAGTGAGTAATGAAGTAATAAGTAAACCCCATTAAGGTTAGTAATGGAAATGAAAATAGGTTGTTAAAATGTTTGAATAGTCAAATGGGACTTATGGGACGGAGGGATTATGATTTCTGGTTAACAAGAATAGTCGTCTGTAACTTTGCAAATCCATGGATTCATAAGATTTGATCAGGTTGTCACTTTTGGCAACATTGGTTATATGATCTGATTTTCTTCAGTTTTTGAAATTAATTTATTAGATGAAATATCGTCAGACTACTTAAATATATTATTATTGTATTATTTTGCAGGGTTCAGATTGTGTAACACCATTCGTGGCTTTACAAACATGTATCAAGTCTAATCCGGGTGCATTTCCAAAGGATGTGTTGCAGGACGACGAAGTGAAGAAAGAAGAAAAGGCAAGGCCAGAATACAGAATTCTCCCACCCAGGTGGTCTCTAGAATCAAATACTCCAAGACACAAGCTTTAGGAAGGCCATACTTGTTCATAAGGACAACACTGATTCATGAATTCGTCTACCTGTCTTCAAAAAAACTATTCTTTTATCAGTAAGATGGAGTAGGATAGTGATTT
The DNA here is from genome assembly GCA_022495995.1 of Adenophora triphylla var. japonica. Classification (NCBI taxonomy): domain Eukaryota; kingdom Viridiplantae; phylum Streptophyta; class Magnoliopsida; order Asterales; family Campanulaceae; genus Adenophora; species Adenophora triphylla. The sequence continues at coordinate 734,857 of JAFEMH010000377.1, forward strand.
AGTAATTTCATTTATGTTTGATTTGTTATGGAATACATTCACTAGACTCAATTGTTGATCTTGGAGGTGGGAAAATGGTCTTCAAGAGATTATCCAACAACTCTTTTTAAAAAAAAAAAAAACAGTTTCTCTTTCTCTCTCTTCCACAATTTGGCACTACAGCATTCCAAAGACATTGCTGAGCTCCCCATATCCCCCTATTTATTTTCTCGTTTTGTGGCTGCGATTGATTTGGCATATGTGGGTCCCACTATCCGTCGAGCGCAAAAGCATGCCATCGGCTCGTAGGAGCGGTGCTTGATCCCTCTCTTGAAGGGGAGAGTTAAACTGTTAACACATAAATTCGAAAATTTAGTCTTCCCATTCGTGTTTAGAACATATTAAATGTTGGCAAGTCAATCCACTGCGCTAGAAGAAAAACATTGCTTCCATTTTCAGATGTGCTTAAATATAAAAGCTTTTCGGAACAATCAAAGCTGGGGTGCCAAAGAACTGAACAAACACCAAAACAGAACTTTATATTAATTCTATATCATCTAAGAATATTCTTGGAAGCTAGCACAAATATGAGATTAGCCGGTGAATCAAAATGTTAGGCTTTAAGTTTGCGTTGTTGAATCGGGAGAATCTGGCAAAGAGCCATCATCAGCAGAATCATTTGAGTCTGAATTACCAACCATCTTCTCCAGTGAAGCCATGTCCCCAGCTTCTGAAACTGTATGCATCCTTAATTTTTCAGCATCTTCACTGTAACAAGTTAGAAAAACAACATACATAAAGATCAGAAACTTTTGAATTTTTTTTATTTGAAGCTATAAGAAAATATTGGCAGTGAAAATTCAACACTAGAAGAAGCTTACTCTGCTACCCCGAAAATTTCTTTAACAATTAAGGTGCTATCCTTTGAGCAGAAGTCAGGCAGCTGGTGAGTATTAATCAACAAACAGATTACAATTAGATTATGATGACATGGGATGGGATGGGATGGGAGGGAATTGAAAGAGATGCCTACTTTAACGATATCAATAGTCAACTTAAGAAACATATTCCCAGTACCAGCCAAAATAAACATGAAGATTGTTAAAGCATGATATAGATTGGGCCTCGCTTTCAAATACTCCCTCCGTCCCAAAATAAAATAAATGTCGCATTTCTAAATAAGGAAATAGTCTTGGTGCAATTTTATCATTGTATTAACTATGCACAAACAATTAAAGCACAGTCCTCAAAAACGTCGACAAGTCAAATGAGACATTTATTATGGGACGGAGGGAGTAAGTTGGAAAGTTAACATGCTAGCAGAGCTCATTGTCTGGCACAGACTAGGGTTCCAACCATCATGCTTGCAAAGCAACATTAGTGTAAGGTGTAAACGGTTAGTTTCCAATTATAAGATTTGGTTACCTACGTTTTACCGGATTTTGCAATTGGTTATTATATTTGGGCAAAATTGCATCAAAAATCATCCAACTATTGGTCAATTGTGGATTTCATACCTAAACTATTTTTGTTCCATTCTTTGCACTAAACTAATTTTTTGTTGCATGAGAGGTCACTCTACTCCCAACGACATCCAAATTTTATCGTTAAGTTGTCACGTGCTTTGCACATGACCGGATTTTTAAGGGCAAAATAAAAAAACTACCCCACCTTCTTTTCTAACCTTTCCCCTAATTTAAGTTAAATGCTTAAAAGATCCCTAAACTATTGTTTTTTTTTTAAAAAAAAAACCTCTTTTATATTTTTTATATTTTTTATATTTTTATCAACATTAAACAAGTAGAGTGCGTCTGGGGAGAAACGCGTTTCTCCGTTGCGTATGGAGAAACGGGGCTTGTTATGTCGCGCGACATAGGTAGCCAGTTTCTGGATATCCTTTACAAAGCTTCTGGATATCCAGAAGCTTTGAAATGGATATCCAGAAGCTTTGTAAAGGATATCCAGAAACCAAGTATTTGATTTCTGGATATCCTTTCCAAAGCTTCTGGATATCCTTTCCAAAGCTTCTGGATATTGGCTAGGTATGTCGCGCGACATAACAAGCCCCGTTTCTCCATGAGCGACGGAGAAACGCGTTTCTCCCCAGATTTTGTGAAACAAGTATTGTTTTTGTTTTACTTAAAAAAAATCTCTTTTATAATTTTTTTTGACCCATCTCTTTTACAATTTTTTTTTAATGAACACCACTATCAACCTTCATTCATCAATTTCACCCCACCTTTGCACCACCACCACCCCTCCCACTCCCACCACCACCACTACAACCACCATTATCATCATAGCCAACATGATAATCATAACCACCACAACCACCATCTTCACCATAATAACAACAATTGCCAATAAAATTGTGAGCATATCCGATTTTATCTTATTTCAAAATTAAATTTGAAGCAACAATTTTCTCTCCTCCCATTCTTCAAAATACCTAATAAAATTGTACAAATGACATGGTTTAATAGGGAGAGAAGAGGAGGCAAGACCGCATCTGAAACCTAGTACCCCCCCCCTTCGCCTTCTAGGGCTCATGGCGATCTTGAAGCTGGAAGGGAGGCGGCGGCGACGAGGGGGAAGATAGTAGGGGCAGCGAGGTTGGGTGGGTAGGTGAGGGGAAGCGTGGGAGGGGGAAGGGAGGGAGCATCTTTGTGCGGAGGGAGGAGTGTAAGAGGGGGAAGGAGCCATAGAAGACGATGGAGAATATGGTGATGATCGGAGAAGCAAGGGCAACTTGGGAGGGACCTCACCTGGAAGGAAGGGATGTTTTCTTTTTTTCATTTTCTTGATCTAGGCATTTACAAGGGAGGGGGAGTTATGTAAAAATGATTAATTTTAGTCCCTTTGTAATGAGAAATAGTTTTTAGGGTATACTAAAGTTTTATATTTACAGGTTTACCCTTTTATGTTCACAGATGTTGTTTTAAAATATATTGACTTTACTATTTTACCCTCAAAATCATATAATGTGCAATGCACATGGATTTAACGTCAAAATGTGGATGGCGTTAGGAGTGACCCCCCATGCAACAAAAAAATAGTTTAGTGCAAGGAATGAAACAAAAAATAGTTTGGGTATGAAATCCACAATTGACAAATAGTTGGGTGTATTTTGGTGCAATTTTGCCTTATATTTGTATTTGTTGCAATCTGATTCCTCAGTTTAGCAAATCGGAGCAATGTGGTACAAAAATGGATGGGTTGTTAAATTTTTAACGAAATGACAGTCATGTGCCACGCACATGACATTTTTAGTGGCAAACTTGACATTTTGCTTAGCATTTAGAGGGTAATGGTGTAATTATATAATTAATGAAAAAAAAGGCTTCACAAACCTGTCTACCCTTACTCTCTCTCTCTCTCTCTCTCTCTTAATTGCAGACCCCTCCCCACCTCCACCTCCCTCCTTTATCAATCAATCAAACCCAATTTTCTTCATAACCCAAACCCAAACCCAAACCCAACCAAACCAACCTTAATCAGTCCCACAATCAAATCAAATAATCCCTCCTTCCGCCATTTGTTTCTTCAATCCTTAAATATTCTGACCATTGGCGGTCCAATTGATCAAACTTGACAATGCACCACGCTAATACAACTCCGAGGTAACAAGCCTCGCCCCATTTGGTTCCCTTCTCACTCCTCTGTCGGCCATCACTCCCGTGAGTCTTCCTCCACCCGCTTCTCCACTCCCTCAAACCCGAATCTCGCAAGAATTCCCCCAACGACGTTGAGAAACTCGGGGGTAAGGAAGTTCATGTGATTGAAAAGGAAGGGCTTTTAGATGATGAAGAATCACAAAAAGGTCACAATCTTTCAAATTTGCGAGGATAATTTGTGTGCGTGGGTTTTTGTCTCAATTCCACCGTTTTCTTTAATCCTGATCGAATTAGGTTTTTTTAGTTTTCCTTTGAAATTTGCGAGGATACTTTGAGAAATATGCGATGAAATGTAAACTGAGAAATTTGAGCTTGTGTGTGTGTGTGTGTGCAATGAACTATGAAATCTGAGAATTTAGCCAGGATAATTTTGTGTTTGTGTTTTGTTTCCTTTTGAAATAAGTTGAATTGATTGTTGTATTGGTTGGTGAATCAGAATTTTGAAATGTAGTTGGTGGTAATTTGTGCGAAGTTAATCGTTGGTGGGTGGGTGGTGGTGGTGGTGGAAGGGGGCAACATCAATGTTGGGTTGAAAGTGGTGGCTGGGTTGGTAGTGTAGGGTGATGTTAACGGGGTTATAGATATCGTTAACTTTTATACGTTGAGGGAACATATTTGAATTCTTTTTTGTCAACTCCGTTTGTTTTGTAAAATCCATTTGGTGAAATGACATAATTGTCCCTTAAAATGTCATGTGGCTCGCACATGACTGTCATTGCGTTAGATTTTTAACTGGTCATCCATTTTTTTCATCACACTGCTCTGGTTCGCTAAACTGAGGAATCGGGTTGCAACAAATACAAATTTAATAACCAATTGCAAAATCGGTAAAACTTAGGTCACCAAATTACAATTGCCCCCCAAAATAAACATAAGCAAATAAGATAAGCTCAGAGAAATGGCCGCTTCGGACTGCTTACAAAAGAAAAACTAAATGAAAAAGGTAATTACCTTTAATGAAAAAGTTGGTGAAATAAATTTACTTATATGCAATCATGCTAATCCTTGGATAAAAGGGGACCAAGCCTAGATAAGTGCTTTCCAACCTCCATTTGAAAAGTCACGGTTGTTTTTGGAAGTTAGATATGCAGCCCTGCCCCTAGAATGCAACTTATAACTTTATATTCCCTCCGTCACAAAATGAATGTCCGGAAAAAAATCAGATTTGCTCTTAATCAAGAGCAAATCTGAAAAAAAATCGGACATTCATTTTGGGACGAAGTGAGTATACGTTTTCAGCCCTCTTTCATAAAGTGGAATATATATATATATATATATATAGAGTATAAATTAGGGATGTCCACCTCAGCATGAACAGTTCTATGAATAGTTCCAATCGCCGAAATTCCCATTTGCCCTCACTATTTTGTCTCTTTCCCATTTTGCCCTTAAAAAAAAAAAAAAAAATTAACGTGTCCTCGGACACGGGCTTATTCTAGTATATATATATCCTTCACTCTTTAAAATAGTCTCTTTTAAGTGAGACAGGAGAAATGTTATTTGAATACCCCTAGGATTCATCAAATCGTAATATGCCAATCAATGAAAATATTGTCAACTTTTGTCTCTCTAGCAAAGTGCTCAATAAAAATATCCCGGGAATTGTTCAAAAAAAAAAAAAAATAAAGATCACTTGAAGAACATAAACAGTGTTAAGATAGACACAAAAAGACAATAATCTTGAAAGAACTGATGAACAAAGTGAACATGCAACCTACAGCCTATATACGGAAGTAGTTGGGAGAAGGTCACCATAACATATGTTTGCTCCTTACCTCAGATAGATAATAAATCTTCCCAAAAAGAGCTTGAACAGCTAGTTTTCTCTTAAAACCCTTTTCAGAATATCCTGACACATTCATGACAACTGGACCTGAAACATAAAAACCAACCTTAAACAACCAATAGAGCTGGGTCAATAGAAACATACTCAACATGAGACTAATGACTCTCATAGCTTTTAAGATTCTGCATCACTAGCACAGCAGTGGAAAAAAAATATCATACATGAAGTAAGAGCTTTAAACGCATGATAAACAATTCTAGGAACATGACCTAGTTTTTAGGCTTCAAGTCTTCTTCATAACTAATACACCTGATACTGATAAGAGAAATACTTGATACTGTCCGACATCAGAGCTCCAAGACAAAGTACGAAAATTTACATTTATATTTGGCCCCAAATAGAGGTCCACTTCTAAGAGTCCAACACTTCAATATCATAACTTTCTTAATTAGAGAGCAAAGGTAGCTAGGTAAATGGAGTTTTTGTACTTTGTGATACATAAAGTTAGCCTAGTCATAAGGTTTCTGACAAGTATTGTCTTCATTGCTCTCTGCTCCCTCCTCATCTCTCTAATTCTCTCAAAGTACAAGGTAATGGGTTGAAAATGTTTAGAGCAAACAGTGTTCAATAACCTTTTTCTATTTTCTCTGCTCTTTCCTTTTATATTTCTATATTATTCTTTTTAAGCGCTGTCCAACCACTGGTCAATACTTCTGATCACTTGCATTAAATTTTTTGTTGCCCAAGGGTTTCGCAGGATCCCAAAAGATACTGCTACCCTTACAAGTGGTTCGCAGGTGCTGGCTGTTCAAGACGCTTGAAGCCTCTAGTGTTGAGATTAAGAAACTTATTGGATCTATAGCCATTTTTTGGTCAACTTTCAACTCCACACCTCACATAGCTAAGGTTGGAACCCCGATGTGAACAAGGTAGCCTTTTCATATTGAAGTGTGTGTATATATCTATAGTATAAATGAAGGGTGCTTTTGGAATAGTTGAGTGAACAGTTACACGGGCGAAAATGACTCTTTTGCCCTCACTATTCACTCCTTCTCCTGTTTTGCCCTCCCACCTTTGTATGTCGTGCGACATACATGTTTTTTTTTTTTTAAGATATATAAAAAAAAAAAAAATCTCACGTGACCTTGAACACGGGCATGTGCTAGGAGATTTATGTTAATTAAAAAAAAAAACCCGTGTCCTCGGACACGGGCACATGTACTAGTATATATATACATACTCCCTCCGTACCACCCAAAAAGGCATAAAATGGGTCTTGCACGGGATTTAAGGAGATTATATAGTGGAGTAGGTGTTGTGAGTATGAAAAAGTGAAGTAGGCGAGAGAAAGTGGGGTAGGAAATAGTAAGTGGATAGTTATTGTCAGTATAATAAGTAGGCCCCATAAATAAAGAAGTAATAAAAGAATTCCATTTTGACCTTGTGCCTTTTCAAATGGGACACCCAAAATGGAATTTTGTGCCTTTCCAAATGGGACACCCAAAATAAAATTTTGTGCCTTTTCGGGTGGGACGGAGGAAGTATATGTATATGTGTATATATATATATATACACACTCCCTCCGTCTTTTTTGAACTTGCACTTATTTCCTTTTGGGGCATCCCATCAGAAGTTGCACCAACCCAAAAGGAAAGTTTAAAATTATTAATTTTATGGGGCTCACTTGTTATACTCGCACCAAATATCTACTAACAATTCCTATCCCACTTTCTCTCTCCTGGATCACTTTCCATACTCACAACATCCACTCCACTAACATTATTTCTTAATTTATGTGTTTTTATTAGTGGTGCACATTCAAAAAAGATGGAGCATATATATACTCCCTCCGTCCCAGCCGAGTGGAGACTTATTTTCTTTTTGGTCCGTCCCAGCCCAATGAAGACTAGGGCTGGCAAATGGTACTCTTCCGTACCAACCAATCCATATACCAACCGTACCAACTGTAATTGGTACAGTGAAATCGGTATATAGAAGTGAAATCGGTTGGTATACCGAAATACCGACTTATTTTTAAAAAAAAATATAAAATATATATTATTATATACATATAAATATAATTGAAAATCTAACCCTAATTGTCCAAGGGCCAAGGCCAAAACAATTTTAATTATCCATGGTTGCTGCTTATATAGGCACAAGGCCAAGCCAAGTTTATTTTCATTTCAATGTGGGATAATGTCCAAGGGATGCAGTCAAGGAGGCCAAGGCAAGGGCCGGCCAAGGCCGAGCCAAGGCAAGGCCACGGCCAAGGCAAATGCAATTTTTTTTTATTTTTTTTTTGAAAAATAAATATTTCATAAATTTATATATATATATAATTTAAAATTGCACTTTTCCCTCCTATCCAAAATAGATATTTTGTTAATAATTTAAAATTATTATACTCTCCTTTCCAAAATAAATATTAAGATAAATTTGTTAAAATATCATATATACACTAAACCCTAAACCCAAAAATAAATAATACTCCCTCCGTCCCACGTCATTACAAACCATTTTTCCGGGCACAATTATTAAGAAATATTATTAAGATAATGAAAATGTGTGGTAAAAAATGAAGAGAGAGAATGAGTGGAGTTGGTTGAATAAATTGTGTGGTAGGAAATGAAGAGAGAGAATGAGTGGGTGGGGAAGGGTGAATATAAAATAATAAATGTATTTCCATTTTGGGCAGTTTGTATTCACGTGGGACGGATCAAAAAGGAAATAAGTTTGTATTCACGTGGGACGGAGGGAGTATTTTTTATACAAAATAAAAAATATAATATTAAGATGTTATTTATTTGTCAAAAAAAAATAGAAATTGGCCTTGGCTCGGCCGTGGCCTTGCCTTGGCTCGGCCTTGGCCGTGGGCCTTGCAACCTATCTCCCACATCGAAAAGAAAGTAGAAGTAAATGAGGCGCCTGGCCGTGGCCTTGGCTTGGCTTGTCCTTGGCCGGCCCTTGCCTTGGCCGCGCCTTGCAAGTAATGAAGCAAATATCCCACATTGAAAAGAAATCAAATTGGACAAGGCGCTAGGCTATATATGCTGAAGCTGGGCTGGGTCATGAGGTAAAGTTTCTTCGGCCTTGGCCGGCCATTAACTTGGCCTTGGCTGGCCATTGACTTGGCCTTGGCTTGTTCCGAACAAATAATTGTTTCCATATGGTATATTCGAATACCAACCGTACCAACCAAGTACCAACCGTACCAATATACTTGGTATACCGACTTTTGTGGTTGGTACTGGTACACATTTTTGTATACCAATTCATACTTGGTTGGTACATGGTATACCAACCGAACCACCCCTAATGGAGACTGCCCAAAATGGAAGGGAATCTTTACTATTTTTTCCACTCATTCTCTCTCCTATTTTAATTTTACACTCACAACACCAATCAAATCACTATTCATCCCACTCATTCTTTCTCCTATTTAATTTTTCATACTCACAACATTTCCTTCCACTTTTTATCTCTCTTACTTTTCCTTAATCTGTGTGCCCAAATTTTTGGTATCCACTCGGCTGGGACGGAGGGAGTATATATATATATGGTGGGGGAGTGTGGGGGTGTGGGTATGAGTATGGGTGAGGTGGGGGTGTATTATAAGATGAATGAGATATTCAATGAGAAAGTTGTACAAAAAACAGAAACAAGCAACATCTATAAGTATGTAAGCTAGAAAATCATTCCCTTCCAATCCCTTTCCATAACCAAAGGGGAAACCCTATGAAAGGCACTCTGGTCAATACCCACAAAAAAGACAAATGGGCCACCCTATCACATAAGAGGGTCCTTGACAGACTTTGACTCAATGTTCCGGTGTTCCTTTTCGAATGGATGCACCATAAAATCCACAACGACCCAGCTTGCCATAACAAACTTTTATCACCCTTCTTTCCCAAAACTAGAATTTAAACTTTTAAGGGACGAGGGATAAGAACTAGGCAGACCCTTGTCTCACCTGGTACCCCAAAATGCCCATGTCAAAGATTGAGGTACTTCAGTAAAAAATGCCAACAATTAAAAGGACTTGAAACTTTCAAAATGGAAGAAGAAAGTGGGAAGAAATCTGGATTAGGAGAGGTGATATTACATCTTCTGAATCTCTCGAAAGAAGTCATAGTTTTTTATACTGAAACTCTAATTTAAGATCACAACCTCGGATTATCTAACGTGACACACAGGAAGAAACAAATCAAGAAACCAAACTGGAAATGGAATCAGGGTTTCCTGTACACTATTATCCGCTCCCATTTCATTGGTGATTAATTCCAGCTTAAGAACATAGACAAAAAAGCATTCCCCAGTGAATCTATAAAAAATATAGGAAAGGGTGAGGGTTCAAAATGGAGATGGAATTAGGGTTTCCTTTACTCCTTTTCAAGGAGTAAAGTTCTGTTGCAACATAGTTTGCCAGAAAGTAATGAATCCTCTCAAGTGTCTACACCTGCCTAGATCTATAAAAATAAATCCAAGGTCTTGTACTATGTGCCAATGAGCTCTAGCTGCACCCCTGCCCTTTCCATAGGAAAGGGCTAGGTTTCAATCCCCCTCCCCAGCATTTACTTGAAAAAGTTTGTATTGGCCGAAACAATGTAATGTACTCTGTCCGCCCTTTTACTTACAATACATTATTCACATCAGGGTCAACTTTTAGGATCACAAGATCAAACCCTTTTTGCAGACTCAACATGCATGAATTTCAATCAATAACTTTAAGGATCTATGTTGACCAGCATGCTACAAGATATGGAATAATGATCGGCAGAAGTTACCTTTATCTTTCACAATTCGTCTTGAAATTTCATTTAGGATTTCAGCTACTTGAGAAGCTTCCAACATAGATGATTTTCTCAAATGGATTAAATTTGCAATCAAGTCTGGGTTAAAAGGCTTTTCATTCAATGCATAGCGAATGTATTTGCGCAGGATCTCCTCCATGCTAAAACCTGTCTGGATGTGAATAACAACCTTATCAAACTCATTGAAATTTCGTCATAAATGAGGTTAGACTTGGAGCACACTGTAATGTCCATCTCACCTGTTTCATCAGTTCCATCAAAGCTAATTGGTGTCCTCCATCTCGTTTTTTCTCAAGTAACTCATCTATAGATTTGCAAAGCATGGCATTATTATTGACCTGAAAATTAATTTCTAGTAAGCCTTCAAATCATATATTAAAACGCTGAAGGAAGTTCCTAAATTGGTGTAAAATTAACACTTGAGGTAGCGGTAGTACTTGAATGAATTTTATTTTTTTCGCAAATTAATCTCCAAAGATGAAGAGGCAGCAGCAACCAGCATGTCACAAGCTAAAAGGATGATGTTACACTATCAAGCACAAGATACAAGCAACTTGGGTTTGCATACATTTAAAAGTTGATATAACTCGAAATCCTTAACAAAAGTATGTGGATGACAAGTTTGTGAAAGTACTAAGACATGGTTTGACCCCCTCCCCTTTACTTCAAGTGAGCTACACATAACAGTCTTATCTCTTTAATCTCCTAGGGTAGAAGACATATAAGAAATTGACCTGAGCTATATGGGTGAAGCTAGGACAAAACATGTGTTGATAGAATAAGGTGTGCATAAAGTATCAAACTATTCTCAAGTGATTTAAAAATAGCAGACTTGAAGTACCTCAGTTTTCAAAGTTTATGAGACCCGCCCCTGATATTATATATAGCTGTCTGATATGAAAGCAAAACTGAACCTCAAAACATACAGGTTCATGGTGTGGTACTCATGCCAAAGAGGAGACTTTATTTACAAAACAGTTCTCAGTCTCAGCTTGTCATAGATACCATTAACAATGTTTGCAAACTCTAACACACAAACACAAGGACTCAGAATTACAGAGAACAAAATTCTTTCATGCAAATCATTTCATACAACCTAAGTACTGAAATACTGTTAACTAAACGGTCAGCAATGAGAAAAAGCAATCAAACACTCAATTTTCTATGCAAACCAAATCATACGCATGGAGTTACAATTCCATGTCTAGTAATGTTTCAAGTGTCAACAGCACCACCCATACTGCGACCAACATAAAGACCCTCAAAAGCACCCTAAGACAAGAAGTGCTTGAATATCTCCGTCCCAAGAGTAGTGTCCAACTTTCATGATCGTGAACAAAAACACACTATTTTGGATGAAGGGGGTAGCTTCTCTCAACTAGCAATGAAAGACTGAACTAAATTAGATTTATTGAACTCGGAAAACCTTAAAGAAACCGTAGTTAACACTTAGAAGTTTCAAAAAGAGTACCAATATCATCTGGGTGCGTAAGTTTCTCAATCGACCAGCAAAGTTTACACGGGCTTCATGTACCGAGACAAAAGTTCAGGATGCAAAGTTTGCATCCTGAACTTTTAGAATGAATTAGCTTCAAAGGAAAGCTTAACAACAAAATTTTGTGGTGATTTTGTGTTAATCAAACGCACACAGGAATTCCTTTCCTTCATTTTACCATGTTTTTCTTCATAAATACTTTTTCACAAATGTAGCCTTGAATTAATATAAACCTTTGGAATTCCTTAGCTTCAGTTTAACATGTTTCAAGATAAATATCAAATACCTTTCCTCCTTAAATTGGTTTACCAACACCCAACCAAAAGACATGAATGATACTTGTGTTGGAACTTACAAGGCACACTCAAACGCCCGCACAATCAGAGACAAATCATTTGCAAAAACACCCACATTGAGTCGATAAGGGATTGGGGTATTACAAATTGAGTACAAATGGAAAGGGTATGAGTTTTTGTGTGTTTGTGTGTGTGTGTGTGTGAGAGAGAGAGAGAGAGAGAGGTGTGTCACGAACCAATTTTCTTCGAATTTCTTTGGGAGAATTGAACTTGCGAATGGTCTTGACAAGTGCAAAAACAAAAGTGATACCCACATAAGCTAACGGGACAGTGAGAATCCATGGGAAAGAGCTTTGACCAACTCTAGGACCAGGAATTGCTTGGGTTACTGAACCAGTGAACTCCACCAGATCCAGTGCCTTCTCTTGTATCCATGGCAAATCTTCTTCTTCTTCTACTTCTTCCACCACACCCTTGTTATCCTTCTTCTTATTAATATCTCCATTGGCGGTGGAGGAGGAAGATGATGCTGCGAAAACAAAAACCCTGCTGCCACGACTGGAAGTGTTGGAAAGTAGAAATGGAGAGATGGGTTTGAGGGTAATTCGTCTCCCGCGGAGAATTGTTGAAGATGATGGGGATTGGGTTTGGCGTTGAAGAAGGTTATTGTTGATGGATAAAGTACAATAAGGTGATGCAGCGGCGGACATTCTTCTTGCTCTGTGATGGCGGTGCTGCCGGCTTCGGTTAAGTTGAAGTGTCAGATTATGTATATACTAGTACTCGATTAGACCAGAGCATGACTCACGAATTTCCAGCTTGAGGATTTTCCCCAGGGTCCCCAATCAATTTTCCATTTACATATAAACCCACAAAAATAACTAAAATTCACATACACTCTTACAATCTTAAGCCCAAATATTTCAAATAAACCCCCCTATCCGTTCAAATATAATTTCTAAATACCCAAAATATCTCACCCCAGACAAAACCTAAACCTCCCTTCCTCTCGTCTCATTCAAACACACACTTACATACACTTTCTCTCTCAATCTCAACTCCCACTATCTCTCTCTCTTTACCACCAGCACACCATCCCACCACCGACGACCTAGAGCGTCCATTTCAGGTACAACGACATGTAGAACTGGCCTAGTACTGTCTAGTGTGTTGTTTGGTGTCTCAAAACCGCCTTCTATGTCCTTGCATGCGACCAGCCAGCACAAAGAGCTCCTCTTACATTTCCTTTCGGCCAGATGTGAACTACTTCTAGCGAATCTGACAACACCGATATATTTCCTCCGGTGACATCCGCCTATCTCTCTGAGTAGATCTGTCCAGATCTGCACATCTTGCATTATCTATCCGTAGACATGATGGCTTTGGAGATAAAAAAGATTTTACAAATTATACTTAATGGATTTTTGAGCTTTTAGTGCAAATCTGACTTCATCTCCGCCGACATACATATTCTCCGACGAGCCTCCTCTGGTCAGGCTGGATCTCGTTTATGAAGGTACGGTTGTAACTTTCCTTTGTAATTTTTAGATTGAAAATTGTGCAATCTATGTATACCATCAATGTGGCTATTTTTTGTGGATTGATGAAATGAAAAATAATGTTTCTTTGGTTCAAAATAGGTCTTATAGTTTATCTATAAGACAAATTTTTGTCTTATAGTTTAACTATAGGAGTCAATATCATGAAATATCTGAGTTATTTAAAAAAAAAGTGAAAACTGTGAAAAAATAACTATATATTTGAAGTATAAGACTTCTTATAGATAAACTATGAGAGTCAAAAATTAATTAAATATTAAAAAAAAAAGACTTCTTTAAGAAAAGATTAAAAAATGTGGAAATATCTCAAGTATAAGAGACGAACAGTCTTATACTTCAAGTATAAAAGTCAATATTAATAAAATATAATGTTTTTTTTATTTTTTTTAAGAAAGTGTGAAAAATGTGAAAACAAATTAATCTTATACTTCAAGTATAAGAGGTGAACTAGTCTTATACGTAAAGTATAAAAGTGGACTGGTATTTGGAAAAAAATAAAAGTGTGCGCGTGTGTTGAGCTCTCAAGGGTAGTTAGGAATTTCTAAGCAACGTGGGTTTGTATGGATTTTTGTCAATTATGTGAATTTATAAAAATTTTTGATATGGATGAAGGGTCCTAGAGTCCACAGCCCAATGGAACGCCCCCATACTAATATTTCGTGAAGAAAATAAATAACGTAAATTTGAAACGAGATAAATGCAAAAAAACCTTTATAAGTATATTCATTGCAATTTGAACATTATATAATTATAATTGCATGAAAACTCTTGTATGCAGATATATTTTGTAATTTGAACATTTTTTTAGTTAGTCATTAAAAAATAAGTTATAAAAGTCCGCTTATACCCCCCGAAATATATAGTGTTCCTAAAAAAATAGAATTTTAATTTTTATGACTAGTTGAAAAATCTATTGTAAGATGAAATATTAAAAAATTGATTTATCTCATTCACAAAATTCTAAACAATTTTGAGTAAATTTTATAAGAGTTTGACTCATTTTTAGAATTCATCTTTGTAACTTTTAACTAAAACTAACATTTTATAAAAGTTAATTATAAGATTTACAAGACAAATATTAAACATAATTAAGAAAATAAAAATTAGAGAAAAATATGTCTCACATATGTGTAACCCTTATAGACGTGGTAAATCTATTAAATAGAGTTGACCCTAGAACCCTAATCGAATTAGGAGTTTTAAGTCCATCTTAAACCCAATAAAACTATTTTATAATTCACTATATTTTTTGTGTGTGACTCAATAGCTTTATATTATTTTGATTGCGGGTCGAATCTGAATATACACCCATGAGTAATAATTGGTATATAGCAAGACATTATGACTATCCAAACAATATATATATCAAATGTCTGATATAACATTTTAATAGAATATACCATAATACTTTTGTTTCATAATATCTATTTAGGACATAAGTCGTGATCAACGTCAAACTTATTCAAATTTGTTTTCTCAATCTTCAAGTATATTGATTAAACAAATGACATTAATCACACTCTCAATTCATTTGAGCACGATGATACTTTATCAATCTCACTTATTGAGAGACCCAGTAGATATTTCAATCATGGAGAGTGATAAATTCTGTCTTGATTATTCATTTCTACTTTACATAATTTCCATTATAATCAATCACAAACTTTATAATTATCTAATTGAAGATAACATTTGATTAAATATAATGTTTCGTGTGAGATTATTTATGACATTTAACCACAATAATCTCATAAGGGGTTTATCCATTACCTTGGTCTCCAACAAATACCTACAAGTTTAATATGTATCACCGTACACATAATCATCCCATAATTATATATTGAACACATACGAGTATTTTTAATATGATTGACAAGGGATAATAACTATAATAATAACAAACTTGAATAACCTATTTATAAATGAAGGTATGACATAACATAAAGGTCATATAAAGAGCCTAGAGCATAACCACTAACCATCTTCCACTTGGACTAGGCTTGATTAAATGTGTATCCAATATCCATTAACCTAGTATGACCATCATGTTTAGCTTGTGTAAGAGCCTTTATGAGCGGGTCAGCAATTTTATCATTTGTTGGTATTATACATATCTTAACATCTCATCTCTCAATAGTTTATCGAATGGGATGGTAACGTCTGAATATGAGTAGAGATCTCTGATAAGATCTAGGCTCATTTTGTCACAGTTAAGATCCACATGGTTAGTGGTACTAGGTACCACTTCTAACCTTAATCAAGGGTAGTTTCCAATAATTCACAAAGAGCCACCGCATGATTCCTATCATACTTAGGAACCGCTATCCTACTGGTTAAGGGCATCCACGATAGTCGTCAATTACGGTTGGCACCATCTCATTGAGAGATAAATTGAAAAGATGGAGGGAAGGATTCCAAAATGAGCCGCTCCCCGCAAAAGATTTCAACTCAGTTTGAGATTCTTAAAGGTAAAGCGCATCTTGAATCCAAAACGTTTCACAAACCTCTCTTGAGAATGCCCGCGAAAAGAGCGAATGAGTTTTGCTAAGTTATACTTGTATACGTGTGTTGTTTCCAAGTCAAGAGAGAAATCGTAAACGATCATGGAAGAATGAGCAATTTCTTGAGAAGCCATGGAAGAATAGGGGAAGGAGATCTCAAAATTTATCCCCGAGAAGGTTTCTCTAAATATCTAGAAGGGTGAACAAAGGTTTAGGATGGACTAGATGTGCATATATAGGGATTACTTGCCAAATCCTACAAGAAAAAGCTTTGACCAACTCTAGGACCAGGAATTGCTTGGGTTACTGAACCAGTGAACTCCACCAGATCCAGTGCCTTCTCTTGTATCCATGGCAAATCTTCTTCTTCTTCTACTTCTTCCACCACACCCTTGTTATCCTTCTTCTTATTAATATCTCCATTGGCGGTGGAGGAGGAAGATGATGCTTTGAGAAAATAAAAACCTGCTGCCACGACCGAAGTGTTGGAAAGTAGAAATGGAGAGATGGGTTTGAGGGTAATTCGTCTCCCGCGGAGAATTGTTGAAGATGATGGGGATTGGGTTTGGCGTTGAAGAAGGTTATTGTTGATGGATAAAGTACAATAAGGTGATGCAGCGGCGGACATTCTTCTTGCTCTGTGATGGCGGTGCTGCCGGCTTCGATTAAGTTGAAGTGTCAGATTATGTATACTATACTAGTACTCGATTAGACCAGAGCATGACTCACGAATTTCCAGCTTGAGGATTTTCCCCAATCAATTTTCCATTTACATATAAACCCACAAAAATAACTAAAATTCACATACACTCTTACAATCTTAAGCCCAAATATTTCAAATAAACCCCCTATCCGTTCAAATATAATTTCTAAATACCCAAAATATCTCACCCTAGACAAAACCTAAACCTCCCTTCCTCTCGTCTCATTCAAACACACACTTACATACACTTTCTCTCTCAATCTCAACTCCCACTATCTCTCTCTCTTTACCACCGGCACACCATCCCACCACCGACGACCTAGAGCGTCCATTTCAGGTACAACGACATGTAGAACTGGCCTAGTACTGTCTAGTGTGTTGTTTGGTGTCTCAAAACCGCCTTCTATGTCATTGCATGCGACCAGCCAGCACAAAGAGCTCCTCTTACATTTCCTTTCGGCCAGATGTGAACTACTTCTAGCGAATCTGACAACACCGATATATTTCCTCCGGTGACATCCGTCTATCTCTCTGAGTAGATCTGTCCAGATCTGCACATCTTGCATTATCTATCCGTAGACATGATGGCTTTGGAGATAAAAAAGATTTTACAAATTATACTTAATGGATTTTTGAGCTTTTAGTGCAAATCTGACTTCATCTCCGCCGACATACATATTCTCCGACGAGCCTCCTCTGGTCAGGCAGGATCTCGTTTATGAAGGTACGGTTGTAACTTTCCTTTGTAATTTTTAGATCGAAAATTGTGCAATCTATGTATACCATCAATGTGGCTATTTTTTTTGGATTGATGAAATGAAAAATAATGTTTCTTTGGTTCAAAATAGGTCTTATAGTTTATCTATAAGACAAATTTTTGTCTTGTAGTTTAACTATAGGAGTCAATATCATGAAATATCTGAGTTATTTTTAAAAAAAAGTGAAAACTGTGAAAAAATAACTATATATTTGAAGTATAAGACTTCTTATAGATAAACTATGAGAGTCAAAAATTAATTAAATATTAAAAAAAAAAAAGACTTCTTTAAGAAAAGATTAAAAAAATGTGGAAATATCTCAAGTATAAGAGATGAACAGTCTTATACTTCAAGTATAAAAGTCAATATTAATAAAATATAATGTTTTTTATTTTTTTTAAGAAAGTGTGAAAAATGTGAAAACAAATTAATCTTATACTTCAAGTATAAGAGGTGAACTAGTCTTATACGTAAAGTATAAGAGTGGACTGGTATTTGGAAAAAAATAAAAGTCTGCGCGTGTGTTGAGCTCTCAAGGGTAGTTAGGAATTTCTAAGCAACGTGGGTTTGTATGGATTTTTGTCAATTATGTGAATTTATATAAATTTTTGATATGGATGAAGGGTCCTAGAGTCCACAGCCCAATGGAACGCCCCCATACTAATATTTCGTGAAGAAAATAAATAACGTAAATTTGAAACGAGATAAATGCAAAAAAAACCTTTATAAGTATATTCATTGCAATTTGAACATTATATAATTATAATTGCATGAAAACTCTTGTATTCAGATATATTTTGTAATTTGAACATTTTTTCAGTTAGTCATTAAAAAATAAGTTATAAAAGTCCGCTTATACCCCCCGAAATATATAGTGTTCCTAAAAAAATAGAATTTTAATTTTTATGACTAGTTGAAAAATCTATTGTAAGATGAAATATTAAAAAATTGATTTATCTCATTCACAAAATTCTAAACAATTTTGAGTAAATTTTATAAGAGTTTGACTCATTTTTTAGAATTCATCTTTGTAACTTTTAACTAAAACTAACATTTTATAAAAGTTAATTATAAGATTTACAAGACAAATATTAAACATAATTAAGAAAATAAAAGTTAGAGAAAAATATGTCTCACATATGTGTAACCCTTATAGACGTGGTAAATCTATTAAATAGAGTTGACCCTAGAACCCTTATAAACGTGGTAAATCTATCAAAGAGGATGATGATCTATAGCTGACTGAGATATATTTTAATACCTGTGTTGTGCTTACCTGTAGCTGCCTGAAGGACTGAGACTATGACTGATGATGATGAAGAGATGTTGGCTTTCCATGCAAGGGACGGTCTTTGTTGATGATTTTTACGTGTAGAACGGACTTTGTTGATGATTTGTTGTACAGAACGGGCTTTTGATGATGATTTTCCGTGCAGAACGGGCTTTTAATGATGATTTGCCGTACAGAACGGGCTTTGTTGATGATTTGTCATGCAGAACAGGCTTTGTTGATGATTTTCCATGCAGAACGGGCTTTTGATGATGATTTGCCGTATAAAATGGGCTTTTGATGATTTACCGTGCAGAACCGGCTTTGTTGATGATTTGCCGTGCAGAACGGACTTTTTTGATGATTTGTCATGCAGAACGGTCTTTGTTGATGATTTGCCATGCAGAAAGGGATTTTGATGATGATTTGCCATGCAGAACGAGCTTTTGATGATGATTTATCGTGCGGAACGGGCTTTTGTTGATGATTTGTCGTGCAGAACGGGCTTTTGATGATGAGGCTGATGAGTATTGCTTGGAGACTGAGGCGCATCAGGTTCCTTTGGACAATCCAGAATGAGTCCGAAGAAGATGAGAATGATGAAGGCGATGAGGCAGAAAACACCACCTGCAGGGTTTGAATTCTTTTGCCCAAATTCTGATTGAGGATTAGTCCTCGTGATCAGATTGTGATCATTTGATTATTGTACCCTGTGGGGGAAAAAAACACAACACTCTAGGCATTTTGCATTTTACTCATTTGATTTGAGTTTGGTTTGAAATTTTGCTTATGCATTGTTAACTTCATTGCACGAGTCCATCCCAATTAAGAATGAGGTGATGATTTTTGATGATTTTTGATGTATGAGTTGATGATTGTATATGGGATGAATGTGTATATATATGATGATGTATGGGTTGTGAACCCTCTCCCACGTATTTGATAAGTGTATGAGTGATGAATGATATGGTGTAGCCTAGGCAAGCCAGGGCATGCCCTGAGAGTACAGATTGCAGCAGGTGATTGCTGGCTGATAAGAACAAGGTGTGTCGCGCACCCGAAATGGCAAGTAGCAGAGTGAATGCAGAGAATGTCCTGGCAAAAATACTGATACGGGAGAGCCTGAGAGAGCAGCTTAGAAAAGCCTCAGCGTGAAGAGATCCAATGCAGCCCTATTGCAGACAGAATTATCATGTGGCCAAGGAGGCACCCATCTTTCAAACTTTAGTCAGTCAGTCATTGAAAAAGACTCAGAAATGTATACGTGCAGGGGTATATTTTGAAAAGTGGGAATGAATCCTAATTTTGTGTAAAATCTCGCTTTGGGTTTGACTCTTTTGAGAGAATATAAGCATAAAAAGGTGTGGAAAAGTGTATGGAAGCCCCTGCTGACAGAAAGACAGTGTTTGGCTCTATTTTCCAATGATGTAGAAAAAGAAGACTTGTCGAGACATTTGAAAACTTATTTTATTCATGATGATCACAAGACTGCTTAAAACCCTTTATTGATGTTCGGGTTATTCAAACACTAATCTTGATATGAACAAATATTTCGATTAATCATGAGGAGAAAACCAACTGATATCACGGATCAAAATTGGTGAATTATGAAGAAGATTTGTGTATAGGGATGGCCATGGAGGAGATCGGATCTTCTGGGATTTGCTTGTGATTGTGACCGGACCATTTCTGGTTGCCTACGTTCCCCTCATTGTGAGGAGCTCAGGTCGCCGTAGTTCGGACTTATCCCGATTGAAAAGTGAAGTAATGTGAAAACTCGAGATTTTGAGGACCTTTGAGGATTTTGAGGATTTTTTGAGAATCGGAGAATTGAAGAACATGTCTCCTTGGAGTGTCAATGAAAGACACGGATGTGAAGCCCCAGTGAGGCATCCACGGAAAGTGTTTGTGGAGAAGAAATGAAATATGCTCACATGAAATGTCAAAGGAAAGAATTGAATTTGCACAATCTCTGATTGATGGATTTTGAGTCGAGATGGATTTGGTTCCAACTTAAGCAAGCAATGAAGCATTAATTTGATTTAGATCTAGATGAAATTGGGATTGGACTACTATCCGGTAGGAACTGTAGCTGGGTTTCAGGGCTTCGATCGGCCATCTGGTGATTTGGAACATTGTTTGTATCATGACCTCTTAAGATGAGAGGTCGGCTAGGCCTTTTGCTGACTAAACCTCTAAAGATGAGAGGTTGGCTTTCAAGGATGTGTTTAGGATGTCTATGGCGAGGAGATTGTGTTTGCCTCTTCACTGCCTCTAAGAATGAGAGGTCAAATTTGGCTTTGGCGAGGTCAAGGGTAATGGGAGTATCCTCTGAAAGTGAGAGGATGGTTGGAATCGGTCAAGGTAATGGGAATATCCTCTAAAAGCGAGACGATGGTTTGGGATTGGTCAAGGGTAATGGCGAGGGAAAATCCATGTTGTCTCTGTATTTGCTTTGAGACTCCCTTTAAGTAGACAACTAGATCCTTATTTGCTTTGAGAGAATCACTAGGGACGAGGATTTTTCTTTTCTCTCTTTTTTCATTTTTTTTCATCATAATTCATATTTTTTTATTTTTTTTATTTTTTATAGAGAGAACTTCTGCTAGCCCCTAGTGTGGATCGCTGCATTCCGCCATTTTTGAGCTTGGAGGCGGCCAAACTTCTTGTGAGTCATGGGAGCCTCAAGGATAGTCCCTCTTTCTTTTGGAGATGGCTAAACGGGGTGTCAAAACATGTCGATCTTGAAATGAAGGGATATTGTTTGGTGAGGGTGAGGTAATGGATTTCCTATAGTGAAAGGATTCAACTGCAATACCTACCGAATGATCTAAACGAAATTAAGTCTTCATTACTTGCTTAAACTTAAATGTGAAAGATTAATGCAAATTCTTGATCAACGAAATGTTGTGTATGATGAAAAAGATGTGAGCATATGAAATGCGAAATGGGGAATTGGTTAGTCCCAACTTGAGAAGGATACCAGTTGATTTTCTCACGCCAATTAATTTAAATATTAATTATTTCAAGAAATTATTGATTGAGCAGTTCGAGTGATCATATAGAATAAAACCATTTCAATTAAGTGTAATGTGGGTGTGCAAGTGATGTCTCGAGTCTAGCAAGAAGAGAAACAAAGACTTTTATTACTGAAAGGACAATAACACAGACACAACAGACTCAATACCCAAAAGGGACATTCACTAATGAAATGAAAGACAATCTGGACCCTACGAAGACTGATTGACTGTATCAACATTGGATGGAAGGGCCCCTTGGGATTCCGATTTTCCAAATCTCGATGGCATTCACAACTCTATCAAATTGACCTCATTTTTTGGAAGGTTGTTGACAAAGTTGGGGCGAGAAGCCTTCTCAATCTTCCCTTCATCGACAAGCTTTTGAATAAGCATCTTCAGAAGGGTGCAGTCATTGGTGGTATGGCCAGGATATTGATGGTAGCGGCAGTACTTGCTCTTATCCAGGTTGGGATTGGGATTAACAGGGTTGTAATTATCAAGGGGCTTGATCATCTCAGTCTTAATCAAACCATTGAACGCCTCTTCAGTAGTCATTCCCAAGTCATCATATTTCCTTGGCTGGCAGGGTTGAAACTTCCCATTATTCAGAGTCTTTGGATATGCAGTCCCGCCAAGCTCCATCTTTGGCATCTTGAACTTGTGAGGGAGAGCTTACACTTGTCGTGGATCCACTACCTTAAGCTCATTCATTCCCATGGTCAACTTATCAATCTTCTGCTGCATGATCTTCATATTTTCAAGCAAAATGGCGACTTCTGGAGTGACATTAGAAAGCTGAGGGGTAGTGGGAGACACAGTCGAGGAAGGCACAGAGCTGACCGACCGAAAGAGAGAATTCCCAAAATCATGTGTTGTAGCTGGTGGAAAACCAAAGGTGTTTGGTACATTCAAGTTGCTATCAAACGGGCCGACCGAGCTGGGAAACTGAGCATTCTGACTGAAGGACTTTGAAATGCAGTGCTAACAGTCACATACGGAACTAACCCTGGATACTGAACTGAACCAAAACCAAGAGATGCACCTATCATAGATTGAGAAAATCCACCCTGAAACTGGGACTGATTAGAAGGAATTTGGAGAAATCCTTCACGATTAAACTGGCTACCAGAGAACTGATACTGAGAACCATCCTGTACCCGAGAACCCTAGAATTGACCATACTGAAAGTTGCCTTGCTGCTGAGAGCTTGGAATCCAAAAACCCTGAGAGTTTTGCTGAAACTGAGGTTGATAACCACTTGGAAGCTGCAATCCAAACTGAGTTGGAGGCATATAAGCATTAGGCATAGGGGAAGATGTCAGATCATAAAAGTTTGACCGTGATCCACCAAAACCACCCTGAGAGTTCATTTGTAATCCCTGATTCTGAGCCTGATTCAACTGCATATTATGGACCTGAGTTTGGATGGGCTGAGACATTGGAGAAGGAGTTCTTCCTTGTGCATTCACATTCATCTCATTCATCCCATGCGTTTGATAAGCGGGAGGAGGTGTAGCATTATAAATAGGCTGAAGAGAGAGAGAAACATTGTCGGCTCCTAAATCGGTATCATTAGCATCGGTGATCTCCACATAAGACCCATCTTCACGACGAATGACGGCAATCCCTCGTACACGCATTGCCTCCACAAACCTAGCATGCGCTTTCTCTTCTCGAGCCCTAGCAGATTGGGCGAGCAATTGAACCTCACGCTCACGAACCAAAGCGGCCTCAAGAGTAACCCTCAATTCTTCCACAGACAAATCATTCAAACCCGGCTGACCCATAGCAGGTGAACCTCCAGACTGGGTGGACAACACATTCTTGGCTCTAGACATCCCGGATTCCGAATCAGATGAAAACCCTTCGGAAACTACAACTGCCTCAGAGACACGAACCAAGCGAGTGCCGAGAATATTAGCATGGACCCAACTTGCCGTAGCTGCAAAGGTGAATAGGGAATGATAAGGTGGTAAAGGAAAGAACCTTGAGAAGGTATGGGAGAGGGAAGAATTTTGAGAAGGTATGGGAGAGGGAAGAATTTTGAGAAGGTATGGGAGAGGGAAGAATAGGGAATGAGATGAACTCGTGCAAGCAACTTATTAGTGTGCAAGTAGAAAGCAGTGTCTTTTAAGTCCTAGGAACAGTTGGGAAAGGACAAGCCTTTATTCTTGCAATCTAAACCTCAAGGGGAAACTAGGGACATACCATTCAAAATATATACCAAATATATTGATTAAAAATTAATAATAGGCAATAATACCTAAATAAAACCTAAGCATTTATGGGACGGACGAGCAGTCCAAATTTTTGGAGAAATTTGGGCAGCGTGACGGGTATTCCTGAAGGATTTCAAGAAAAAAATCGACATGACCTCTCGTCGGTGCACGTTGAAAAAGCGGCATGATCTCTCGTTAGAACATGTCACGAGAGCGACATATCCATATGTGAAACCATGTTGCATTGGCAACATGCCATACGTGCTAAGTTTTTGGGATAGATATGAAAGTCTATTATTAATTTTGAAACAATTCATTTTAGTTTATTTTAAAATGTTGTGTCAAAAACTAACCGTTGGGTAAGCTTGAAAAAGTGTGGGTCCACCTATGACGCACTAGGGGAAATGATTGATATTAGGCGCTCAAGCGTAGGCGACATACATCACCATCCCCGATGCCGTCAATCGCACCAAAAGGCTCTAAATCTAGTGATGTAGTGTGCGGGTGACTATATTCCATTATTTGTGAAAATGGTTTTTTTATGTTTTTTTTTTATTTTGAAAGAGATTGATAAAGAAAAACACTACTCACACCAGACTCTTAACATGGTACAATAAGCAACATATCATAAATCTGATGATCAAGGAACTTCCCTGAATCAAAACCTGAACAACTACATACTGGCTAACTGTGTCGCGGGACACAGGACAGAGAGTGGCAAACTATGTCGCGTGACACAGGTAGCCAGATTTCCAGACCCAAGAGAAGAACAAGCCCCAGTCTCCAAGCAACGCAAGAGCTCAAAATCAAGCTTCAGAATACCAGAACAAGAACAAATACATAGAGAACAAGACAATCGATGCAAGCAAAGCATATGTACACATAAGGTCACACAACAAACAACGCGATAAATGAATTAGAAGGATGTTAAATGAGAACGAAAGCTTGACCCTCTTATTTTGCAAAAGCAAATTTAGTTCAATCCCCAGCGGAGTCGCCACTGAACATACCCCGTATGAAAATAGTTTTGGAAATGGGACCGGAAATATGTAAATTATGAAAGGAGTCGCCACGCCGTTTTATGGAAAACATTGAAAAACCATGAAATCAGAGAGGGTTCGGGGGTTAGATTACATCTTGGGAAGAACCGAGAGTTCACCCAAGATGCCTCGCAAATAAGTCTTTCTACAATAAACATCCAAATTATTCAAATGTGTGTGCAAATGTGTAAGACGAGAATGTGTGTTAATGCTTTGCTTTTATTGATAAACTGAGAAAATACAACTTGTGAGCCACTTGGTGCGGGGGGCCACTTCCCGATTACAAAAAATTGAGAACAGATTACAACTGGAAAAGGAAACTCTGTAAATGGCTAACTGTGTCGCGTAACACAGGACGTGTCTGGCTAAGTGTGTCGCTTGACACAGTACTCAGCCTGGCAATGTGTGTCGCGTGACACAACAAGCCATTTTACAGAGATTTTACAAAGCTGATTTACAGAAGTAGCAAGGCCACAGTAAGATCAAGTTATACCACAGATGGACCTCAGAAACCATATATATCAATAATAGACACTTCAAGAGGGTGTGAATATGAGAGATCCACACTCGTCTTGATGAACAAGTAAAAAACATGTAAGATTGACTCAATAACATGCAATAATATGAAAACAACTATTGATTCGAAGCATCTGTGATAATAACATAGATATTACGATCAGAATTTAACACCAATTATATCAGATTTAATATAATTATCAGATTTAAGCATGCATAATTACATGAATAAAAAATGTAAGAGAGAGAGGGAGAGAGAGGGTGTTACCCTTGATGACCACGGTTTCTATATCAAGTTAGATATAGGAACCTTCAAATATCAGCTTCCGAAACTGATATCAAGCTCAGATTGAATTAGAAGTAGTTGGTTCTATATGTATGTGTGAAGTGTGTGTTGAATTGTGTGTAAGAGAGAGTGAATTGAGAGATAATTGGTGTGTGTTTATGTGTGTATAGGTAGAGAGATGAGATTCTGACATAATTTGGGCAGAGTGACAGTAAGGAGTCGAGAAGGGATCTAGAAATGGGAGGAGCAGGCCTGAATTTATAGCTGCATGGAAATGGCTAAGAGTGTCACACGACCTTGCATTTCCATTTTCCATGGCACGATACGTCGCACGACAGGACGAGCCTTAACCGCTTTCTGGCGCCAAATTGCAACTCTGGAACCTTCTTGAATAATTCCTTATAGTCCTTAGACCAGGATTAATGTCCTATGGGTACTAGACCAGGATTAATGTCCTATGGGTACTTCCTTAGCAAGAAACTTATAAAAAGCTCCCGAAAGTCTCGGAATGGACTGGAAATTTACCAAAATGCCCCCTAGTGTACTTTTGTTGTGTAAAAGACGCTTTTATTGGGTCGCGAGTTGGATTGGGATACTCACAACTTGCCCCTTCTTTTCCATTGCTATACATAACCCTTTTTCCCAAAGTTGACCTATTTCTATTCATTCCCTTTACTTTCCAAGCATAACCCATAATTCATTCTCTAGTTCCACTTTCTTGAAAAGGTGATAAAATAGTGTATAAGTGTAGTAGTAAGATAATATGGGTATGAAATGAAGGCGAATGACGGTCTTTTTATATCCATTCTTAATAAAGCTCAAAAGTGATTTTAGCAGAAATCTTGACTAGAAAGTTAAAGGTTAATAAATATAGTTCAAAAAAAATAGCCATATATCACTTCCATAGTAGCCTATTTGATGTGTTATTAACAGTCATGCAAACATGTTATAGGGATCTCGAGAATGCCAAAGTGATCCTATAGCGTTCTCCTAGCTTGATGACAATGATCAACAAAATAACATGGAAATGAAAGTTAGAGTAACCATAATTCACATGTATTAGTGTAATCACAATCCTATATATATAATAACACTCAAGATTCACAAATAAACACTCTCAAATCATCATACACTTTAGCCAACATCCAAAAATATGAAAATAACAAAAATAAAAATTGGAGGGTGACACTATTTACACTTGCCTATAAACCCACAAACTCAAGGAGACACTTTCGAATGACTCAAAACAAAGCATTGCCACCCCCCAAATTCAAAACATGATATATCCTCAGACCATGAAGAAAAATGGAAGCATGTCTAGGGTTCAATGGTTGACACAACACTAAAAAATAATAGTGAAACCAAAAATAAATGTTACCTAGTTGGGTTGCCTCCCAACAAGCACATTATTTAAAGTCGTTAGCCGACTATGGCCCCAATTTTAGTTGGGGATGGGGTTAGCCACATTGTCCTTGGCTTTTGATTTTCTACCTTTTGACTACCTTATGCTTTCTCGGGTACAAACTCCCACCGCTCTCCATGCATAGGTCCCTTTTTATCAACTCCGATAGTACCTAAGGGACTTTGTGATTTTCCTCTTCTGCCTTTTCTTCATTTTTCTTGGGCTCTTTCTCTGAACATGATTTGGTTCATTAATTTTATAAACTTTAGGAGCAAACTTATCAACACAATTTTTCAGAGATGTTATCTTGATTTAAAATATCAATAAATATAGAATCAGATATATTAATAGAAAAACATTCCTGATCAATATAATTATTCTTATCATGCTCAACTACTTGGGATAATAACCCAATAGATTTAGACTTTATGGGAAAAATGATTTAATTGGTGGCACCAACTTCTTGTGAAAGTGGTATAAGGGGTGATACGGGCCGTCACTACGAAAGTGTTTGTCGGCTTTATTGTTTCTAACCATATCACAAACGTCTAAATTATCTCTATAATTCTCACCGCCATTCAACATACACTCCAACTCCTCACTTACTCTCTCATGCCATAGGTGCCCAATTACACACTCATCTATCTCATCCATAAATTTACAGGAGTTCTCATCATTCATAGGTTTTTTCATGATATCATCCACAGTAATCTTTATCCTCTCATCCACTACTAACATTGACAATTTCTTATTCCCCATATTTATTAATGTGCTAGTTGTTGCCATGAATGGATGCCCAATAAATATAGGTGATATACGATACTTCCCAACTCCACTAACTGTTTCAAGCACAACAAAATCCACAAGAATGATCAAAATCCACAACAATACCTAACGACCTTCTAATAGAACGATCGACTAATTGAAGGTCGTTATGGTGGGTTTCAACTCAGACAATCCTAACTTCAAGTACATGTAATAGGGCAATAAATTTATGCTAGCACCCAGATCTAAGATTACCTTCACCATATTAGAATTCCCCAAATTAATAAATATTTTTGAAACTTTTGGGTTCCTTTTATTTAGGTGGGAGGTCATGTCGTACCACAACACTAGCACTCTCTCCCATGATTTTTATCTTTACCATACTTGGGTTTCCATGAATTATATCTTTGATTTTTCTTCATAAGCAGGAACATTTTTAATGACTTTCAATAAAGGGAGATTAATAGTAACTTTTGAGAACATATCCACTAACTCCGACATTTGTTGTTCCAACTTATGTCTCATAAAACGTCTAGAAAATGGTACAAGAGATACATATGGCTTGGGGGTAAAGAATTGGCCTTGGGATCATCCCCCAATTCATTTGTACTCTTATCGACTTCAGAAGGGGCATGAGGAGATAGAGAAGAGGAAAAAGAAGGAGAAATTACCTCATTACTTACCTGTTTGCCATTTTTCAAAGTGGTTATGGCCATGGCTTATTCTACTTGACTTGGGAAAGTCCCAGACTTGCGGCCTTGTAGGGATTCATCAAGTTGTCCAATTTGTGTCTCCAACTTATTTAATGCAACATCTTGTTGTTTCTATTGTTACTGCTCCTTAATCCTCATTTATGATATTGACGCTTCCCAAGGTTCTCTATTTTGCTACTGAAATTGCTCTTGTGGAGGATGGAGAGGCTTGAGTTGTTGCTGTTGATTGTCTCCCCAAGAAAAATTAGGATGATTTGCGAAGGCTTAGAGGGTATCCATTTAATGCATTCACCTGTTCAGAAGTTAAAAAAAAATTGTGCACCACTAGGACAAACATTAGTAGCATGAGTATATAGTACACATAAAGAACAAGCATCTTGTATTACATTGGCACTAGGTGAAGCACTCTTTGCATTAAACATAGAACTAACTGATACTTGCATTCTTTATGGTGTCGCGATCCTTGTTTCTAAGGGTTGTTTAAGGTTCATGTCTTTGAATGACTTCTTAGGTAATTTTTTCATTCACAAAAATATTCAAAGTTTAACGTAAGCTATTAACATCGAAAAGAGGTCACACAAAAGATTCAAAAAATCAGATGTGTACACACAACTAATTGAATTGTGATACTTGTTTAGCCAACGCATCGTAAGAATTTAACTCATGTATGCCTCTAGCCTTACCTCTTGTACTCTTTTATTGAGAATTAGCACCCAACATCTCAAACAACTCATGAGTCGCTTTGCGGGTTTTGGATCCTAATGTGCCACCGCTACATTATCGATCATTGATTGAATAAAATAATTTAAGTCACCATAAAAAGTACGGTTTAGCAATGGCAAAGGAAAATTATGGTGGGGGAATTTGACTAACATCATCTTTAACCTATACCACACTTCATGGAATGGTTCACCTACCTCTTGTGCAAAACCAATTATTTCTTCCTTATAATAGCTAACGTGGGATGAGAATAAAATTTATGTAAAAAAGCATCATGTAATTGATCTCACGTGCTAATGCTCCTAGGTGTGAGCATCATAAATCACGTCTTTGCCGCCCCTTTCAGAGTGTATGGGAAGCATTTTAATCTCATATGCTCATCAGTTATACCTGTTTTAAAAGGGAAGTGGGCCACAATCATCATATATTCACGCAAGAAAGTCAAAGGGTCTTCAGAGAATAAGCCCTGAAGATAAAGAAGTATCTATTTTAGGACAATAGAAGTCCTGCATGGTTGGAGCGGGTGTAGCCGCCATCTCTTACACTAAAGCAAGCTCTCTACCTCTATTCAAGTTATCAATGTCATCATTTAATGGCTCCAAGATTGGATTCAAACAACGGTGACCAAGCATTCTGTTGGTCCCAAAGGTGGCAACAAGGGTAAAAAACAGCTAGAGGAGGGGGGGTAAATAGCTGTTACAAATTTTTTGCCCTCTTTTAAAACAAAACCTCTAAGCTTACAAAACCGCTTGCAGTGTGTTAGAAACTGCAAGTTGAGTTGTAAAATGCACAGCAGAATATTTGAGTTACAAAGCGGTTTTGGAGGTGCGGTTTGCAAAGCGGTTTGTAGTGCGGTTTTGTGAGCAGTTATAAAACTGAAAGTGATGTTTGACAAAGTTAACTCCAAACACTATTCTCAAAAATGAATAACTACAAATAAGATCAAACAGAGAAAAAGATAGATAATTAATAAGCACAAGAAATAATAAATGCAGAAATGTAAGAACACAATATTTTGAGTGGTTCAATCGATAAACGATCTACGTCCACTACCAAAATGGTTAGTCTTGGATTTTCTAAGAGTTATATTTTATATTGAGTATGAGAGAGATTACAAGTTACAAAGTATTCAAACTCAGATCTAAAATCTATTCTATGAAGATCGAATCCTAGACTATAACCATTGTATCTCAAATGAATAATCTATGTGATTAAACAAGTGAGGTGTGTGTGTGTAAGCAAGATCAAGGCTCTTTGAATCTAAGATATGTAGAGCTCAATGAATCTTGATGTGTATAAGGCTTGATTTCTGGGCTGGGATATATTTCTTGAAGTGGAAGATGAAGATTCAAAGGACTGGAAATTTTCTGGGCGGAACTTCAACTTCGTATGAACTCACAGCAAATCAATTTCTCAAGCAATCTTCAAATGATGAAGATTGGGGGTATTTATACCCAAGCATCAAGGAACTAGCCATTGGACACAGCTGTAGCAAATACTGTACTGGTGCTTTCTGATTGGTCCACAATATCCACTTTTGTCCTTTGGTACAGCAGTTGCAGGTAAAGCTGATCAGGCCTCAGCTGCAATTAAGGTAGTTAGGACACCTGTCACTTTTTCAAGATCCTTGCAGATCTTCTCTGACATTGAATCACGTGATAAGTTTTGGTGGTTGACTTTTGTCATTGCTGACGTGGATTCCAACAGTCAAATGTGATTCACTTCAAGTCTTCAATCATTGGATGTGGTTGGTGTGAAGCGGTTAAGAATGTACGGTTGGTTACACCAGTGAGGTTTCATCAGTGCGATTGAAATTGCATAACAAATGTGGTTAACATCAAAGCGGTTGCACTGAGATTGTCAAAGAGCGATTTCAGACAAAGGATTTCCACAAAGCAGTTGCTAGGAGCGGTTTGCTTAGTGCGGTTTGATGAAGTGGTCTGAACCTCTTGAACTGCAACCTCATATCCAATGACTCTTGTGCCAGTCTTCAAGCCTAATTTACCCTATTATATAAAATGGACTTAGCTAAAAAATTGAAGTCTAAGCTTCATTACATAGGGTCCTAAAGTCCTTAAAATAGAGAGGAGGTTATGGTATCAATTAAATCTTAAGCTAATCTAGGAGGGTTAAAATGTGCATACCCAACAATCTCCCCCTATTTGATTGATGCCATTACCTACTATAACAAAAGCAAACATTGTACTTGGTAAAAACATGTCCATAAGAATTAACATGGTAAATCATGTCCCAAGTCAATGCACACACTAGCTTAATCTATAGATTTCTATACTATTGAAAGATTGAAAACTTACATCTTGAAAAGTATAGAAATGCATTCAGTGCACTTTGAAAAATGTGAGTTTAAGTTTAAAGTGCGGTTTAAACTGAATGTTTAAACTTCATTTCAAAAATGTGATTTTAAGTTGAAAAATATTTGAATGAGGTTTATGACCATAAGCGGATTCATTGTTCTACAAACAAGCGGTTTGATATGAACAAAGTTTTGGAACCAATGATGTATTTTTCATTACTACCTTTACAGTTATATGTTACTGATGCTGCAGGAATAGTGCTTATCAATCTTTCTCCACGTGGCAGGACGAATCACCTGGCTCCTTGACCTGAAATCAGAACCCACGACTAGCCGGATGTGTCTCCGGCAAAGACCCTCGGGCGTGAGAGTAAGAAAACAGTTGTATAAAGCTCAAAATGTATTGAATAAATGAATTCCAATAGCAAAATGGCAGTTACCTCCCACCGTTTGGTAGTAATGAAGTATTTATATGTGATGACGGTTGTATTTTGGGTGGTGCTACATAAGCTCCGTGATTATAGCGGCAGTTATGGTCATGAGAACGTGCCTTAAACCGTCCCTGATTTATAGGGATGCTGTTATGGAAAAATTTGACTCATGTGTGCCCATATTAGTTAGCTCGACACTTGAGTGATTAACTCGGCACTTGAGTGATTTGGTCGAGGTCGCTACTTGGGGAAGAGTCGACCTGACTGGCGGGTAGAGCATGGTTCGTACCCGGATTGTAGTATGAATCATGAGGTCGGACTAATTTAAGTCGGGACCAAGTAGGTCGGACGTCGGGCTTAGTCGACTGATGTTGGAGAGGGGCTTTGGGCCTGACCCTCTTGATAGATTGGGACAGTAGTGGTCTTGAGGATTGGGCTTTACTTGCTCGGCCCAACTCGACACTTTTGGTATGTTCAGTGGCCCCCAACTTTCGAGTTGACTTTGTCGACTTGGAAGTTAAGAAGATTTTTGATGTGCATTATTTTACCCGCAGGTCGCTACCAATTTTTTGAGGTAGGTCGACCACAATGACGTGGCATAATCCTGGACGTTGGCGATGGACGGTTAGATCGGAACGAGCGCCGTTTTTGCCATAATGATTATATTTTTGACGTTTGAGAGTCCGCCTAGGAAACTGTTTCCGCCATTAATTAGGAAAATTAAATTCGAATTTCACTTTGCCCTTTCCAATTCAGGAAGCTATAATTCGAGAGTCCTTCCCCATTTACAACTTTTGCCTTCTCTGAACTCTGTGCGTGATTCCGGCGGTGATAAAGGAGATTGATTCTTGCTATAAATTGGTGTTTTCGCCCTCCATTGCTCCGTTTTTCTCCGCTGCTAAAGGTATTCCCCTTGTTCTTTAGAATTAGGGCTTTAATTTCTGCAATTTCTTTGATTTCGCCATGGCTAGGACCTTTAGTTGTGAGGCCGGAGCTGGGTATGGTTACTGTAGTGTCAATCGCAGAGTCTACAAACACTTGAATGGAGAGTGGAGGGAGATAACTGTAGAGGAGTGTTCCTTAATTTTGACCCGATGGGGCTTGCGTTTCTCTGAGCTAAGTTTGCCTGTGGGAGATGAATTAGGTGCCTTAAGAACGGATGATCCAAGAATTGTGTCTTTTCACCTCTTCCATGAGCTTCTCGATCACATAGCTGTGTTTTATGTCAAGGATGCTAATAAGCCTTCCTTTATTAGAAATAGGATAGGATTCCCAGGGGAATCTAGGTCGCCCCTTAGTGTATCTACTAGGACTCCTGAGACTTCATGTAGAACTGATTCCCCTGTTTTCCCTTCTTCTTGTACAGATATGTCAACTTCAGGAGAAGCTGGTGTCTCCACTTCCTCAAGTCCGCGCATTGTGAATGCTTTTGAGACTACTGTGGTACCAGGCAGGAATGAGAGAGGATATGTGCCACAAGGGCCACTTAGGGGAAAGCAGAATTTTCCCTCCAGACTGTCTACTATCCATGACTTCTGTGAGGTGAACAGGAATGAGTTTGAAGTTACCCTTTATAGCAAGGCTGATTTTTTCAGACTATTTGGGAAGTCCTACAAGACTGATACCACCGTAGTAGCCTTCTATTATGGCTAGTTTATTGCCGGCCTTAGGCGCCCTTGGACCCCTTCATCAATGAGTTCTTAGAGTGTGCCAATGCCTTACCTCTCCAACCGGTGCCAATACATGCGAGTCTTGGTTTGCTTCATCATGGTGTGTCGTTTCTTAGGGTATGAGCCCTGTATGAGGGTTTTTAGAGAGTTCTTTGCTGTGAAGTTTGATAAGAATGGTGGCATAAGCACTCCCTCCAAGGCAAATTCCCCCAAATTATTCATAAACTTGCCTAGCAAAGTTGGTGGCTGGAATTCCCATGTAGCAGTAGTGGAGAGTAGATTAGGATGGGAGTTCCCTCTACCAAGTGAGGAGACCAAGGTGGTGAGAGATGAAGATCAGTGGGAACCTCATTGGCATGGAGACCTGCGTAGGAAGTTGGCGGAGTTGGTTGCTCAGAGGCCTATCAGTTGGAAGATCCTTGGGACTACAAAATATAATTTTATCCAAGCTGGTATGATGCTAGGGGATGATGATGTAGTGCCACTAGTTCCCATAGTGAGGTGCACGAGGTATCCAGATTGGGTGACCCACGCTCATGCAAGATTTGAGAAGATGTGCTCCCTCTGTCAGAAGACTAAGAATTATTGCAAGGATAATGGGGAGCATTTCGGTGGTAAGGGTTTACTCGCCTCTTCCTCCTCTATATATGAAACTTCTTATGTGCGAGCTCCACCTTACTTGGCATCTGCCTTTTGATCATTTAGTCGTCACTTCCTGGTTCCAGTGTAACACTTGTGCCCTTTATGTGTGCTGCCTATAGGATTTGTTAGCTCGCAATTGATCTTGCTCGTATGTAGAACTCGCAGCTCGTACATAGAACTTTTATTTTTGATGTCGAGCTAACACTTTACTTTTTTGTTTTGCGCAGTTTTAACTCCTGCTCAGGAAGCTAATATGGGGAGAGCCATTGATATCAGGAAGGCCAAGAAAAGCTATGGAAGAGCAAAAGCCAAAGAGAACCGCGAGGCAGAAGGTGCCAAGAGGAATGACTTGCTGAAGTTAGTTGATGAGGATACAACAAAGTTCATTCCTGCCGAGGAGAACTTGGAAGTGATAGATGATGCTACAGAGGGTGAGGATGTTGAGGGTGATGCTGCCCAAGGCTCTGAAGAGGCCAACATTGCTGGTGAGGAGGAGGCCGAGCTGAATGTGGGACCAGAGAAGGAGGTCGCTCATGCCAGGACTCGAGCTCAAGTTAAGTCAAAAACCAAAGCCAAGACTAAAGCTGCCTCTAAGAGAAAATCCCACGTCATTTCTTTGGATGAAGATGAGGATGAAGATGATGCTGCCCCATAAGCAAAGTGATCAAGATTGGCCCCTCAAAAGCGAGCTCGACATCTGGTCAAGTTGATGCCCGGTGAACTGTGGAGACCGAAACCGAAGCCCCCAAGCCTCTCCCATTCGTGTCTCCTATGACGAGTTGATTCGTAGTCGGGTTCTTTGAGCCGAGCGATGTGACTCCCTTGACAAGGATAAACGGCTTGGCTAGGGAGTATCCAGAGTTGGAGTATGGTCGGGTGATCGTACGGAGAGGGGCGTCGGGACTGATAAGAGAATTCACCAACAAGCCCTTGACTCCAGAAGCTTGCCGGGCTAGGGTTGGACTAGCTTCTTCTGAGGTAACTCGAATGTTTTCAATGTGCTTATTTTTCCTTTCCTTTTTCTTCTCTGTTGCTTTCTTATGCTTGGTCTAAATTCTTTCTTTTATTCGACCTCGCAGTCTCTTGCCATGATCGACCTGGCCACGACTTATTGGAAGGCTGCTGAAGCGAGAGAGGCTAGCCAAGTCGATGTTGGCCAAGAAGAATGAAGAGTTGAAGACACTGGAGGCGGAGAACACCAAGGTGGGAGAGCTGAAGGAGGCCCATGTTAAGTTGAAGGCGGAGTTTGAGCAGCTGAAGGAGACTTATTCTGACTTGGACAACTCGTATGATGCCCTGAAGCTTCTCAAAGACAACGAGATAAAGGCTAAAGAAGAAGCCTGGGGCCATCTGGGAGAAGTTAACAAGGAGCTTGCTGCCCTCAAGGAGGAAAAGAAGAAACTAGCTGATGACCTTGCATTGGCGACTCAACAGTTGGAGGAAGTGCCCGTCACTTTGGCCAAAAAGCAAGAGGAATTGGATGCTTTGCCCAGAGCTCAATGGGGGTTGACCTTCTTTGCATTTGTGAAGAGGCTGCTAAAGAAGATGCCATCGGTGCCTATAAAGAAAGTGACGAGCTCCATGTTCATGTCACCACGGAGGCTCGGGTGTTCTTGAGGCAAGTCTTAGCCATATGGCCCGGCGTATCGTTGTGGATCCTTCGGTTGATATATCAATCGAGAAGGCGCTCAATGGGCTTCGAGGAACCCTACAACTGCGCAGCTCGACAGGGCCACTCCTTGGTGCCTTATACTGAAAATGACAAAGAGCTCATAGCCAAAGATGATGAAGAGGCTGAAGCAGCGCCCTGGAACCCTCTTGAGGTAGCGAAAGTTAATTTTGACACTATCCTTGCTGAGCTCGAAGATTATGAAGATCCAGCTTTTGATGATGAGACACCAAAATATACAATCAGTGACTCAAGGAAGGTCGTTTATCACCAAGAACAGGTTCTGGGGGAGCCATCCGCCATAGATAAGGAAACTACTGTTAATCCCATGCTCACTAACACTCAAGTCGTCAATGAATCCATAGAATGAAGTCCAATGTCACTGGTTATGTATTGAACAAGTCCCAAACATTTTTTGCTTTTTTGTTCTGAATACTTGGATGCCTTGGCCCTATTTTTTGGGAGGCAAAATATTTTTGTAAGTTAATTTTACCCAAGTCTTGGCCCACTTTGGGAGACTTATTTCTATCATAGCTGACTTTCTTTATTGCATGTTGTATGCCTTTGTGTGATGTACCCGATTTTTGAAATCAAACGGAGTCGCCACGCCATTTTTGTTTTAAGGGCCAAAACTTTGAAAAAAGCCCGGAATCAAGAGATTTGGGTTCGGAGGTCATGTTACGCGTCGGGAAGGACGTTAGTGTGCACCCGACGCGCCTCGCAAAACGAGTCTTCCAAACATTTGAAATCCTTTTGTTGTGTGTGTGTGTGTGTGTGTGTGTTTTGACCAAAATAATTTGAAACTGGGAAAAGTGAAAATTGGGATCTCTTTTTAAGACTTTAAACTGATCCCATGATTTTTTGGAGAATTTTTGGGTTGAGTCTTGGCACTCAAAAGATTTTTGGATTTGAAAAGCAATTCTGCCAGAATGAAAGAAGGCAGTTGACCCTTGACTTTGAAATGGACTTAAAGGCTTCAAAACCTCAGAATCTGGGGAAAGTCCGAGAATGAAAGTTGCTTAAAACACCCTAAATAGGGTTTCTGCAAAGAAATTTTCCATTTTTGAAGTAATTTGAGGGGTCAAAACTTTCTGGAAATCTCAGATATGAAATCTGGATTTCCAGAAGCTGATGAACTGGCCTCTAAAAGAAAAATTGAAAAAAGGAGTTTTACTTACTCAAAAAATAAAATAAAAATATGTCTGGAAAGATATGGATGTTGGATACAAAAAGTGTTTTGTAGTCAACACCCAATTCCAAGTTTTACTGGGTCCAAAAAATAAGAAAATGGACTGAGGTCTCAGAACAATGCTACTGGACAGCAAGATGTTCTTGAGGGAAAATGTGATTTTGGGGGATTTGCATCTATGTTCACCCCATTTTCATCTCTAGACTTGATACCACTACCTTTTGTTAAGTGGTTATCATATTCAAGTCATCCTTGGGGAATTTATGGGGTTGAAACATGTCCTTTGCAAAGGGAAAGGGGGTTTTGTAAAGATGAAACCAAGGAGAAAGAATTGACTAAAGATCTAAAATGTGGACCACTTGAGATGGTCATTCATGAAGATGAACTTCAAGATGACCATCTTAGGTCAAAACTCAAGTTAAACTAGACATAAAATAAGTCAAAGTAAGAAGAACAAGATGATCAAGAGATCAAAAGAGAATTTTAGGATTTTGAGAAGGAGGGCTTTACCAATGGTGACACCCTATCTTCCTAGGCTTGGAATTTGACTTGAGGAGTATCAAGATTTGGTGTTTGGCTTGAGGAGTATCAAGGTTTGGTGTTTGGATTTGTGTTTGGAGTGAGATTGGGAAAGATTCAAGAGAAAATGGTGGCAATCTAAGGATTCCCACCTTTGTTTTCTCTCTATATTCGCCTTGAACCGTTCTTTGTGAGTAAGTTGTGTTGTGTAAACTGAGAGAGGAGGGTTCAATTTATAGGACACTGTGAGAATCAAACGTATCCGCGCGGACAAGGATCGACGCGTGCCTTTGTTCATCTCTACATCTTTGGCTTTTGGACGGGAAGAATAATCTTTTTTAAAATTCAAACTGAAGCTGTTTTTCAACTTTCTTAATTCGGATTTTTCTAATTTCTTTTGCCTTTTGAGATTCTTTTCTTGGTTTAACTTAAAGTGGCAATGCCCATTTTACCCTTACTTTGTTAGAAAAGTTAGGAATGTTAGTAATGTTATAACTTTCGTTAATTTTCTAACGAAAATGCTAACGAGCTCAAATTGGAGCACTTACGGTAGCCCCTCGGCGACGGCGCTTTCGAAGGAAGCGGGGTCGTCGATAAGTAAGGCTCCATATTTGGCGGGATGATCAAGTGATCGAGTGGCTGAACCTATTTAATAGGCTACCTACGTATCCTTAAGAGGAATCAAGCCAGTCGTAGTTCGGGTCTTTCGACTATCTTTAGTCGTCGACCCTACTGCTTTAGGAAGGTCGCCCTAAGATTTGACTATTTTTGGAAAGTCACCCTATGGTCCATATTTTTGGGGAAGTCACCCTATGGTGATTGTTTTGGGAAGTCACCCTAAGGTTTTGACTGTTTTGGGGAAGTCGCCCTATGATCGACTATTTTTGGGAAGTCTCCCGATGGTTTGACTATTTTTGGGAAGTCGCCACTGATCGACTATTTTTTTGGGAAGTCACCCTAAGATCGACTATTTTTGGGAAGTCACCCTATGGTTTGACTATTTTTGGGAAGTCGCCACATGTCACTGTTTTTGGGAAGTCACCCTATGGTTTGACTATTTTGGGGAAGTCGCCCTATGGTTTGACTATTTTTGGGAAGTCGCCCGAGATCGACTATTTTGGGAAGTCACCCTAAGATCGACTATTTTTGGGAAGTCACCCTATGGTTTGACTATTTTTGGGAAGTCGCCCTATGGTTTGACTATTTTTGGGAAGTCGCCACGTAATCACTGTTTTGGGAAGTCACCCTATGGTTTGACTATTTTGGGAAGTCGCCCTATGGTTTGACTATTTTTGGGAAGTCGCCCTATGATCTGACTATTTTTGGGAAGTCGCCCTATGGTTTGACTGTTTTGGGGAAGTCGCCCTATGATCTGACTATTTTTGGGAAGTCGCCCTGTGGTTTGACTATTTTTGGGAAGTCGCCCTATGGTTTGACTGTTTTGGGGAAGTCGCCCTGAGATCTGACTATTTTTGGGAAGTCACCCTAAGATCTGACTATTTTTGGGAAGTCACC
The DNA here is from genome assembly GCA_022495995.1 of Adenophora triphylla var. japonica. Taxonomy (NCBI): domain Eukaryota; kingdom Viridiplantae; phylum Streptophyta; class Magnoliopsida; order Asterales; family Campanulaceae; genus Adenophora; species Adenophora triphylla. The sequence goes on from JAFEMH010000377.1 coordinate 774,322, forward strand.
CTATGGTTTGACTATTTTTGGGAAGTCGCCCTATGGTTTGACTATTTTTGGGAAGTCGCCACATGTCATTGTTTTGGGAAGTCACCTATGGTTTGACTATTTTTGGGAAGTCGCCCTATGGTTTGACTATTTTTGGGAAGTCGCCCTGTAATCTGACTGTTTTTGGGAAGTCACTCTATGGTTTGACTATTTTGGGGAAGTCGCCCTAAGATTTGATGATAATGTTCTTTTAGAAAAGTAGTTGACTAAGATATGCTTTCATACCTATGCTGTGCTTACCTGTAGCTGCCGAAAGGACTGAGGCTACGGCTGATGTTGATGAAGAGTTGTTGGGTTGCCGTTCGTGGGACGGTTTCTGCTGACGATTTGCTGTGTTTGGAGGCATTTTGACCTGAAGGAGGAATTTGGTTGAGTCTGCATCTTGCTGGTGATCGTTAACCTTGTAGAAGTTGTTGAACTTGTCTTCACATTGGGACTTCTTGCTTTTGAGAACTTGGTGTCTCTGACTGATTTGCATTCTGAGAATTTGGCGTCCTTGACCGATTTGTATTGGAGAACTTGGCGTCCTTGACCGATTTGTATTGGAGAACTTGGCGTCCCTGACCGATTTGTATTGGAGAACTTGGCGTCTCTGACCGATTTTCATTTTGAGAACTTGGCGTCTCTGACCGTACTGTATTTGAGAACTTGACGTCTCTGACCGATTTGTATTTGAGAACTTGGCGTCTGTAACTGAATTGTATCTGAGAACTTGGCGTCCCTGACCGAATTGTATCTGAGAACTTGGCGTCCCTGACCGATTTGTATTTGAGAACTTGGCGTCTCTGACCGGGTTGTATTTGAGAACTTGGCGTCTCTGACCGGGTTGTAGACACTGGAGGTGGTCTTCATTGGGGGCTGTTTTCATCCATTTGTGGACATTGGGGGTCGTCTTTAGCAAGTTGCAGACGCCGGAGCTTGTCTTTGCCAAACTGTAGATGCTGGAGGCTGTCTTCATCCGTTTGTGGACATTGGAGGTCGACTTTGGTGAAGATCATTCTTGCCGAAAAGGGGGATTTGATTTCACGTTTGAATTCCTGCATTCGTTAGTGAAGAGGAAGATGCATATATGACATTCATGATGACAGATGCATGCATAGAGCCAAAAATGATTGTGAGAGTATCACTGCATATGTTTGCGAGATGATGCATTTACTTGCTTTCGAAGATGCACCTGGCCTAAGCTTTTGACGGGAAATTATGATTTATGATCTTCAATTCACTTAGGATTTTGCCTATTGATTCAAGTTTTGTGCATGCTACATGAGCCCTAGGGAGATTTTTGTGGGGATGCATGGTTATGTATGTGTCTGGAAATTTGTTTGGAGCAGATTTTGAGCATGTGGGGGATGAGAACCCTTGATCGCGATTTAAACGGCGGTTGTTGGTGAGGTTTTGTCGGCGGTATCACATGGACCTCAATTTTGATGAGATTGGATTCGGATCCCGGGTCTTGATTGGAATTTTCTCTCTCAATCTTGGTCATTTGAAGGCGTCTTTGACGGGCTCTAGGGCACGTTGATATGAGTGAAGCTTCTTTCATTTGGGTGAGCTGTGACCTCGGCGAAACCTTATCAGGAGAATGATTTGATGGAATTGCTAATGCGGGAGAAACCACGATCTTGAATTCCGATGCTACGGGAGGCTGCCGTGTACCAAGTTACGAAAGGCTGAAATTCTTTCTTGATAAAATTCGGGTCCAAAAGACCGTCTTGACAAAGCCCCGGATCTGAGTAGGCAAAGTCCGGATTTTGAAGAAGTGACTTGGCGAATCTATCTCGTAGTGAAGAACGCAATGTGGACCCAAGGATGACTATAGAAGTCCCATCTTAAAGAGGCGTACGAGGAGAACACAGGAGGACCGCTTAGCAAGCCCCAGCGTGAAGAAACACGGAAGCGGTCCTATTGCGAGACGAGTCATCATGTGACCAAGGAGGCACCCATCTTTTCAGATCTTAGTCAACCGGTCGATGGACAAGACTCGGGAATGTTTACGTGCGGGGGCACATCTTTCGAAAAGTGGGAATGAATCCCGATTTTGTGTATACACACTCGCTTTAGGTTTGACTCTTTTGAAAGATTATAAGCGTTACAAGGTGTGGAAAAGTGTATGGAAGCCCTGGCGACGAGAAAGACGAGTGTTTGGCTCTATTTTCCTATGATGTAGAGAGAAGACTTGTCGAGACACTTGAAAAATTGTCTTATTCATGATGATCACAAAATTTGCTTAAAACCCTTTGTTAATGTTCGGGTTATTCAACTCCTAAATCTGATATGAACAAATATTTTGATTAATCACAAGGAGAAAACCAACTGATATCGAGGATCAAGCTCGGAAAGTGTATAGGGACGATCCCTGATGAGACCGGATTTTTTTTTTCTTTTTTGAGATTTGTTTGTGATTTCGGCCAGGACCATTTCTGGTTGCCTACGTTCCCTCCATTATGAAGAGCTCAGGTCGCCGTAGTTCGGGCCTATCCCGAATGAAAAGAGAACGAATGTTGAAATTCGAGGGTCTGAGGACCTTTGGGGATTTTGAGGATTGAATAACATATCCCCTTAGAGTGTCCATGAAAGACACGGATGCGAAGCCCCAGTGGGACATCCACGGCAAGTGTTTGTGAGGAGAAATGAAATATGCTCACATGAAGGGAAGGGTTGAATTTGCACAATCTTTGATTGGTAATTTTGGACCAAGATGGATTAGATTCCAATTTTAAGCAAGCAATGAAGCATTAATTTGATCCTGACATCGAGGATATTAGAATGAAACTGCTATCCGATAGGGACTGTAGTTGGGTTTCCGGGCTTCGATCGGCCATCGGGTGATTTTGGGAAATTTTGACCTCTTAAGATGAGAGGTCGGCTGGGCCTTTTGCTGACTGAACCTCTAAAGATGAGAGGTTGGCTTGTAGGGACGTGTTTGGGAAATCTATGGCGGGGAAGATTGATTGCCTCTAAGAATGAGAGGTCAAATTTTGACTTTGGCCAAAGGCGAGGGTAATGGGAGTATCCTCTAAAATAGAGAGGATGGCTTGGGATTGATTTAAGGTAATGGTGAGAGGAAGTCCAAGCTATCGACAACTTTTTGCGATCTTGCGAGAATTCAGGCTCCTTTTTGATCATTGAGAAGTCGGGGACTTTTGAGGACCGACAGTTCTTCTTTTTTTTCTTTTTTTTCTTTTTGTTTTTTGTTTTTTTTTTGTTTTTTTGTTTTTGTTTTTTTGTTTGTTTTTTGTTTTTTTTTGACTTGGAAAGCCTCCTGAGGAGTTGAAGATTATCTTTGTCCTTCCTTCATGGCTTGAGATATTTTGCGCATCGCCGACTCTCGAAGCTAAACTCTTGGGCTCGCTTGGACTTTCTCTCAGTATGGAGCAAAAATGATGGCTAAACCGGGTTTCAAAACACGCCGATCTTGAAATGAAAGGGTAGTGTTTAGTGAGGGTGAGGTAATGGCTTTCCTATGGGTGAAAGGTTTCAACCGCAATCCCTACTGGATGATCTAAACGAGATTTAAGTCTTCATTGCTTGCTTAAACTTTATATGAGAAAAGATCCATGCAAATTCATCGAGCAACGAGATGATGATGATGAAAGGGATGTGAGCATATGAGATGCAAGATGGGGAGTTGGTAAGCCCCCATTTGAGAAGGATATCAATTGGTTTTCTCACTCCGATTAGTTTAAATATTAATCATTTTCGAAGAATTAGTGGTTGAGCAGCACAAGTGATCATTTTGGATAAAACCATTTCAATTAAGTGTAACGTGGGTGCGCAAGTGATGTCTCGAGTCTAGCAAGAAGAGAAAAAAGACTTATATTAAAAGTTAGGCATTTAACCACTATGTCCAAAATGGACTACAACGACAAATGTCCAGGAAGGACTTAGGGGAAAGAAAAGTACTAGAACCTACGAAGGTTGACTCAAAAGACTATTTTAAAGATAGGTAGCCCCCAATCTAGCCGCTCTTTCTTTGTTGAACCATGCATCTATTCTTCGACGCCGGAGACGGGAGCTATTGCGAGACCTTTCCATCGGGATTTCCTTGGCAATCTCTTTCTTAATCCAACCACTTTCATCGCTGCGATGGCTGATTCACCGACTTCACAAAGGGGCGAGTCAAATTCCATTATGCCCACAAGTCTTGGATCACCAAACTCGACCATGTTGACACTCATGTTGTTAGGGAGCGGGTTATTGATGGTATTAGGCCCTTCAGGCATCTCTAACCTCCCTTGCTCAATCAAATTTTGGATTGCCTTCTTCGAGGGACGCAATCATCATCGGGTGCCCGTAGTGCGATGAAAGGCACAATGCTTGGAGGTATCCAAAGGAGCGTTGGGGTTTCTTGGGCGATAATTATCCAAAGGCCGGAGCAAATCTTCTTTTACCAATCCTCTGAAGATATCGCTTAAAGGCATTCCAAGGTTTCTCAAGTCTTGGAGCCGGGATGCGGATGCATCGGGCTTCTTGGGAACAAAGGAAGTGGCATTGTTCTGATCTGTCCCGCGTAGCCGATCGCCTCTTTGCCTTTAGCGAAGCGAGAGTAGTGTTGGAGGAGGAGCCCGATATCCGTAGGCGGAGTGCAGCGGTCGGCTGGCGATTGTAAGCCTTTTCAAACTTAGCCCGGAATTAACCATTGCACGCAAGTCGGCGTAGGGAAGTGGTGAGGGAAGCTCTCAAATGCGGCTTCAAGCATGGCGAAAGATGTCTAATTGCTCCTCGTCGAGAGGAGGAATGGCCATTTCACTGAGCTTTAAGTTCCACCTCTTATAGAAATCCCCAATATTCTCATTAGGGCGCCGCATCGTTGTTTGCGGAGTCAACTCTGTTTGTCTCCCATTCCAAGTTGGCTTTGTACTTATACGTGAAAATGCGTAATCTGTTCCCAAGTAGCCCTAGCTTGGTGCAATCGGAAAAACCATTTCAAAGCCCACGACTTCAAAGAGAGACTAAAGTAATCGGCCAAGCTTCTTGGTTTGTGCATCCCTTAGCCTTCATTGCCAAAGTATAGGTGTCCAAGTGAGTTTTAGGGCATGCACTCCGTCAAACAATTCCAGAGTGGGCATCACAAACTTGTGAGGCGGGGGACAATCGAGTCGGGATACGTAGGCCGAAGAGCGGTGTTCTTTTTGGCGGTCAATTCGGCAATCTGTGCTTTCATTTCCTTGTGTTGCTCCATAAACCAAGCCAATTGGGGATCCAAAGGTGGAGCCATAGCGTTCAAACCGGTGGCGAGCGAAGAGAGGAGTTACCAGCTGGCGGCACATTGGTGGAAGGGATACCATATTCCGGGGCATAGGTGAAAACTGTCCTTGGCCCAAATTACCACAGGGAGTGTAGGTAGGAGCTTGGGCAAAAGGATAAAACCCGGCGGCTTCTTTGTTGGCTTTCCATTGGCGAGGAAGGCGAGAGCGGACTGAGGTAGCCGGATAGCTCGGATTTCCGGAGTGAGGCCCATAAGTAGGCTTGAGTGTGGCTGCTTTGTCTGGATTGTTGTTGAATTGCATGGCCGCCTGTGGCGAAGGTGTGTAACCGAGGGGATCTTGCGGTCTGGTGATTCGGATGACACCGGGATGGAGGCTTGATAACCCATAGAAGTCGAGTGAGAAATGGATTTGTGAGAGCTGTGTGAGGAGCGGTGAGCTAGTACCATTACGAGGTGGGACTCACGATTGTTGCCCCGAACCAAAGCGGGGTGGTATCCCAGCTATTCTTTGTGAAGGTCCGGATTGATTGGTCCCGAGCGAGGTGGGATCCCATTTCTTTGTGGCATTCGGGGTAGCCCCAAGCATGAGAAGATATTCCGTGCGATTTTGTCCCCAGTAGGGCGGGAATTGGCTCGTCTCGTCGGGGCTGCGGGGATCCGGTGGTCTGCATTTGGGGAGGCTGGGCGACCCGAGGCCGAGAAGCATGGATTACGGTGGTAGTACCGTGGGAGGCCGGTGGTGGCATCCTGGAGTAGTCGGGCTGACCAAGAGTGGGGTTGAGGTCTTCCTCTTCTTCCACGGTGAAGGTGCCATCTCGGGTTGAGACTTGCGGCCGGACCATGGCTCTTAATAGCCTCGATAAGGCTATTCAGTGTGCTTCTGTCGCACTCTCATACGTTACGCTAAGCTGATTCCATTCTTTGTTACATGCGAGGAGTCCGGGAGGCGGAGTGACGTTGTCCCCATCGTTACCGAGCGATGCGGACATTCGAAACCCGGAGTTGAAACAAACGACGAAGGCGACGATGCGCTTGACTCTTCCCAACCGATCAAACGGTGACCCGGTGCCGAAACCAAGCTTTGTGCGGAGGCTGCGGGGGAAAGACACGAGGGTTCAGATGGCGGGAATTGAAGGTGGGTAGGTGTTTGGGCTCAAGGCTCGTGCAACATGCAATTATTTGTTCATGTTTACTTAAAACACGTTTTATTAACCTAATCGGTTGGAAAAGATTGCTCCTTTTTTTTCAAACTACTCTGATTCTGGATCGGTGGGCCCCGTCACTACGTCTATAAGCCCCTCGTATTCCACCTGTATTTCGACCTCCCGGGGTGGACGGCCCGGGCGAGGGTCCTATAGGGCAAGCGGGTCCCACCGACCGAAAGAAAAACGATCCTAGAAGTCGGCGGGTAATCGAGTCTTAACGAGCATTCGATGTAAATTACGGACAAAGCTGACGTTAAAGTCAAGATCGTGTCCGAGGGCTCGACGAAAAGTCGGCATGATTTGGACTGATAAATGTCCGCTATTGATCTTGACTTGTCGTCAGTTAAGCCGTAATTAGGCATGGAATAACCGTTAATCCTTGATGACTCAGTGTCATCTTTGGGAGTCGGTGTATAATTTGTGCCGGTCGAGCCGAAGTCAAGGCGCCGGTCAATATCTTGGTCAAAGTCTGCGGCGGAAAGCCGGCATGACTTCGGCGATTAGGGACCCGAAAGATATTGAGTCGGTATGCCGACAAAGGCTTGAAAGGAAAGGTCTATACACAGACAGGGCATGACACAGACCAGACTAAAAACCAACCGGGTCTCGGACAAAGTGTGTCACGGACAAGTGCATGGTCGACACGAGGCTCCATGGGATGTTTGGGTAGTCCTGTGCTCATCCGAGAGGCGTAATAAGACCAAACGGACCGCGACAAGGATTTCCCCGGGTTAGGGACGTAGTGTGCAGTGTAAGGTCACGTGCGCGTAGTGTGCAAGCAGTCTATCTTCTTTTTCTGAGAAAAATAAAAAAATTTTATGTGTCTTAAAAAGGCATGATGCATGATTTTTTTTTTTTGAATTTTTTTTTTTGAAAATTTTTTTTTGAAAATTTTATGAACACATAAGCACAAAAATTCCGACAGTTAGGGACATTATTCCGACAGTCAAAATTTTGACTTTTCCGAGGCGGCCAAAAACAAACACGAAAACTGTGCAAAAATCAACACACACAAAGCAAAGGATTTTCAAATGTTGAGACGGAAGCTTGACCCTCAAAAGCTTTTCTTTTTTTTTTTGAAAATAATGATACCGGTACGTGGGATTGTTAGACCACAATTTATCCCCGACTCGTGTTAGGAGGCGATAACGGGAAGTTTAATGGTTTCCACCAATATACCAAATATCATTTTTTTTTAGAAAAAGCTAATCATCCCCAGCGGAGTCGCCACTGTGATGTACCCGATTTTTGAAATCAAACGGAGTCGCCACGCCATTTTTGTTTTAAGGGCCAAAACTTTGAAAAAAGCCCGGAATCAAGAGATATGGGTTCGGAGGTCATGTTACGCGTCGGGAAGGACGTTAGTGTGCACCCGACGCGCCTCGCAAAACGAGTCTTCCAAACATTTGAAATCCTTTTGTTGTGTGTGTGTGTGTGTGTGTGTGTGTTTTGACCAAAATAATTTGAAACTGGGAAAAGTGAAAATTGGTATCTCTTTTTAAGACTTTAAACTGATCCCATGATTTTTTTGGAGAATTTTTGGGTTGAGTCTTGGCACTCAAAAGATTTTTGGATTTGAAAAGCAATTCTGCCAGAATGAAAGAAGGCAGTTGACCCTTGACTTTGAAATGGACTTAAAGGCTTCAAAACCTCATAATCTGGGGAAAGTCCGAGAATGAAAGTTGCTTAAAACACCCTAAATAGGGTTTCTGAAAAGAAATTTTCCATTTTGGAAGTAATTTGAGGGGTCAAAACCTTCTGGAAATCTCAGATATGAAATCTGGATTTCCAGAAGCTGATGAACTGGCCTCTAAAAGAAAAATTGAAAAAAGGAGTTTTACTTACTCAAAAAATAAAATAAAAATATGTCTGGAAAGATATGGATGTTGGCTACAAAAAGTGTTTTGTAATCAACACCCAATTCCAAGTTTTACTGGGTCCAAAAAATAAGAAAATGGACTGAGGTCTCAGAACAATGCTACTGGACAGCAAGATGTTCTTGAGGGAAAATGTGATTTTGGGGGATTTGCATCTATGTTCACCCCATTTTCATCTCTAGACTTGATACCACTACCTTTTGTTAAGTGGTTATCATATTCAAGTCATCCTTGGGGAATTTATGGGGTTGAAACATGTCCTTTGCAAAGGGAAAGGGGGTTTTGTAAAGATGAAACCAAGGAGAAAGAATTGACTAAAGATCTAAAATGTGGACCACTTGAGATGGTCATTCATGAAGATGAACTTCAAGATGACCATCTTAGGTCAAAACTCAAGTTAAACTAGACATAAAATAAGTCAAAGTAAGAAGAACAAGATGATCAAGAGATCAAAAGAGAATTTTAGGGTTTTGAGAAGGAGGGCTTTACCAATGGTGACACCCTATCTTCCTAGGCTTGGAATTTGACTTGAGGAGTATCAAGATTTGGTGTTTGGCTTGAGTAGTATCAAGGTTTGGTGTGTTTGGTATTTGATTGGGAAAGATTCAAGAGAAAATGGTGGCAATCTAAGGATTCCCACTGTTTTCTCTCTATATTTCGCCGTAACTTCGTTGTGAGTAAGCTGTGTTGTGTAAACCGAGAGAGGAGGGTTCAATTTATAGGACACCGTGAGAATCAAACGTATCCGCGCGGACAAGGATCGACGCGTGCACCGTTCATCCGCTACAATGCCGGCTTTTGGACAGGAAGAATAATCTTTTTTAAAATTCAAACTGAAGCTGTTTTTCAACTTTCTTAATTCGGATTTTTCTAATTTCTTTTGCTTTTTGAGATTCTTTTCTTGGTTTAACTTAAAGTGGCAATTCCCATTTTACCCTTACTTTGTTAGAAAAGTTAGGAATGTTAGTAATGTTATAACTTTCGTTAATTTTCTAACGAAAATGCTAACAAGCTCAAATTGGAGCACTTACACTTTGATGTAAATGTCGAGCTAGATGTGGTAGGGCAAATGAGTCATCTTAAGTTTAAGGTCGTCCTGATTTTATGATGCCTTGGTCGACCTCAGACTTAGTTACCTTTTGTGAACAAGATTGACTATAAATCTAATCTGTTCGAACTATTGAAGCTGACCAAGGGTCGAGCTAATTAGAACGAAGTCGATTAGGAATCGGACTTGTTAAATAAACAAAGCTGATTAAGAATCGAGCTAATTAGAACAAACTGACTAAGAGTCGAGTTTGTTAGAACGAAGTCGACTAAGAGTCGGACTTGTTAAATGAACAAAGCTGATTAAAAATCGAGCTAATTAGAACAAACTGACTAAGAGTCGAGTTTGTTAGAACGAAGTCGGCTAAGAGTCGGACTTGTTAAATGAACAAAGCTGATTAAGAATCGAGCTTGTTAAAACGAAGCTGACTAAGAGTCGAGCTTGTTGGGGTTAGTGTAACACTATGCTTGATGGAATGAACTGCGCTTTTCATTGAAGAAATCAAATGGCAAATGGCGGATGTGTGTCGACTTCACCACTCTCAATCTTGCTTGCCCTAAGGATAGCTATCCCCTTCCTAGAATCGACAAGCTAGTCGATTCCATCAGCCGGCCACTCAACCCCTCGCCTTTCCTCGACGCTTATTCAGTTACCACCGCATTAAGATGCATGAGGACGACATAATCAAGACGGCATTTCAAGCGGCTGGAGGCATCTACTGCTACAACATGATGCCATTTGGATTGAAGAATGCAGGGGCAACTTATCAAAGGATGGTGAACAAAGTCTTTGCTTCTCAAATTGGCCGAAACATGGAGGCCTACGTCGACGATATGGTCATCAAAACAAAGACTGGACGTCACGTGGTCGACCTAAAGGAAACATTCGCCAATTTGAGAGCAAACGACATGAAGCTCAACCCCAAACAAGTGTGTATTTGGTGTAGCTGCTGGAAAGTTCCTTGGATTTATGGTATCTCAACGGGGCATAGAGGCTAATCCGGAGAAAATAAAAGCTTTAGTCGACATGAAGGTGCCCACCAGTGTCAAAGAGATGCAGCGACTTAATGGAAGGATAGCAGCTCTTGGCCGCTTCATATCAAAGTCAGCAGAGAGGTCTCTCCCCTTCTTCAAGGCATTGAGAGGGACGAAAAATTTTGAATGGACGACCGAATGTCATTCGTCGTTCCAACAGCTGAAGGATTACCTCGCTACTCCACCTCTCCTGAGTAGCCCGACCACTGGTGAGACCTTGTTTGTATATCTATCTGTGGGAGACAGGTCGGTGGCAGCAGTCTTGATTAGAGAGGATGAAAGTCAACAAAAGCCAGTATACTACATCAGCAAGGCCTTATCAGATGTGGAGAGCCGATACTACAATGCTGAGAAGGTCGCTTATGCTCTAGTCGTGGCTTCAAGGAAGCTACGAGCTTATTTTCTGGCTCACCCAATTGTGGTTCTCACGAATGCCCCCTAAGGAAAATCCTTCACAAGCCGGAAAGTTCAGGTCGACTTCTCAATTGGTCAATTGCCCTTACTGAATTTTGACATTGAGTATCGACCTCGAAAGGCGCTGAAAGCTCAAGCTCTAGCTGACTTCTTGGTCGAGCTTACGTTCACCAAAGAAGACGACGAGCATCGAGCTCCAAAAGAAAAAGCTAAGGGGAAAGAGCCAGAGTCCTGTGTCGCCATCGCCTACTGCACGATTGTTGGAAGGTCTATTCAGACGGATCAGCGACCAAGAATAGCAGTGGAGCTGGGATAGTGCTAATCGAGCCAGAGTCTGGAACTGTGTATGAGGAATCACTAAGGTTCAAGTTTGATGCTTCCAACAACCAAGCCGAATATGAGGCTTTAATTGCAGCTATTGAGTACGCCAAGTGTTTTGGAGCTACTAAGATCATGGCCTACTGTGATTCCCAACTGATAGTCAACCAGGTCAGAGGCGAGTATGAGGTGCTTAGTGCCACACTGATCAAATATTGCGACCTGGTGAAGGAACTGATAAAAGATTTGGAATTCGGGAGATTCGAAGAATTGGACGAGAAGACAATGAGCTAGCCGACCTCCTCTCGAAATTAGCACTTCGGATGAACCACATGATGAACCTATCTCCTTCCTCGAAAGTCCAGCCTATGAAAGAGTAAAAATTCAATGCATAGATGATCCCTCAAGAAATTGGACTCAGGAGAAGTGTTGGATCGAGGAAATGAAGGCATACTTAGAAAGTGGTGAGCTGCCAGATGACGAGAAGAAGGCTCGAGCTATCAAAAAGAAAGCTCCAAGGTTTGTCATTCAAGGAGGCGACCTGTCCAGAAGATCCTATACTCGACCATTGCTAAAGTGCATCCATCCTCAAGAGGTCACCCTATTGATACATGAGGTACACAAAGTGGGATTTGTGGCGGACACCCGGGCCGTGACCCTTGCAGACAAGTTAATCACCTTGGGATACTATTGGCCACATATGAGAGTTGATACTCATAACTTTGTTCAACAATGTGATCAATGCCAAAGGTTTGCCAACCTTCCCCATGTGCCTCTGCCAGAAAGCGAGACTCACTGATCGCAGCTTGGCCATTTGACATGTGGGCGTCGACCTGATTGGACCCTTCCCTCCCGCCCGGAAACCGCAAGTATGTGATCGTTGCCATAGATTACTTCACTAAATGGGTTGAGGCCAAACCATTAGCTCGCATCACGTAGGAAAATGCTATCAACTTCATTCACGACTTCATTTGGTGTCGATTTGGTTTTCCTCGAGCTATAGTATCCGACAACGGCCGCAGCTCTCCGTGAGCCTTCAAGCGAGATGAATCGAGTAGGAATCAAGCATTGGCAATCCTCGTCGCCTATCCTCAAGGAAATGGGAAAGCCGAGGCGGCGAATAAACTTGTTCTATCTTCGCTCAAGACAGTCTCGTAGGTCGACGTAACAATTGGTTGGGACGAACTCCCCTTGCTCTTTGGGCGTTCGTACAACCACTGGGCCTACTGGGAAACCCCTTTGCTCTCACTTACGGATCGAGGCCATGGCACTCCGCCGAGCTCGCATTCCCTACCGCTAGAGTGACCTTCTTTGATCAAGAGCAGAATGATACCAACAGATTGATCGACTTGGACCTCGATCTACGAGAAGCGAGAAACTTACCTCCGAATGGTCAACTACAAGCAAATAACTAAAAGTTATCACGACAAGAAGGTCAAGGCAAGGTCGTTCCAAGTTGGAGATTATGTGTTGAGAAAGATTGAGGCAACGGGTAGAAGGACCCAGCAGAATAAGCTATCTCCTAACTGGGAAGGTCCCTATGTGGTTACTCGAGTCGTCAAAGAAGGAACCTACATGATAGCTCATCCCGGAGGAGAAGGGGAGAGACCTCTCTGCTGACTTTGATATGAAGCGGCCAAGAGCTGCTATCCTTCCATTAAGTCGCTGCATCTCTTTGACACTGGTGGGCGCCTTCATGTCGACTAAAGCCTTTATTTTCTCCGGATTAGCCTCTATGCCCCGTTGAGATACCATAAATCCAAGGAACTTTCCAGCAGCTACACCAAATACACACTTGCTGGGGTTGAGCTTCATGTCGTTTGCTCTCAAATTGGCGAATGTTTCCTTTAAGTCGACCACGTGACGTCCAGTCTTTGTTTTGATGACCATATCGTCGACGTAGGCCTCCATGTTTCGGCCAATTTGAGAAGCAAAGACTTTGTTCACCATCCTTTGATAAGTTGCCCCTGCATTCTTCAATCCAAATGGCATCATGTCAGAGCAAGAGATGCCTCCACTCGCTTGAAATGCCGTCTTGATTATGTCGTCCTCATGCATCTTAATCTGGTGGTAACCTGAATAAGCGTCGAGGAAGCTGAGGGTTGAGCGGTTAAAGAATGGAATCGACTAGCTTGTCGATTCTAGGAAGGGGATAGCTGTCCTTAGGGCAAGCAAGATTGAGAGTGGTGAAGTCGACACACATCCGCCATTTGCCATTTGATTTCTTCACCATGACCACGTTGGCCAACCACGTTGTATGAGTGGCCTCTTTGATTATTCCTGCACTCAAAAGTTTTTGTACCTCGGTTTTTATAGCCTCCTCCTTGTCACGAGCAAAGCTTCTCAATTTTTGGGGCCTAGGCTTTATGGTCGGGTTGACTTCAAGTCGATGAACGGCGACCTCTTCCTTTATTCCCCTCATGTCTTCTACCCTCCAAGCAAAGACGTCATTACTCTCCTTGAGTAGCTCGATGATTTCTGCTCGCTCCTCAACTGATAACTGCTTCCCAATCTGAATTTTTTGGTCGGGGTAGGAAAGATTGGTGATTACCGACTCTAGCTCGTCCACAGCCTCTAGCTCTGGTCCATCCCTGAATTGTAGAGTCTCAATTATTATTTCCCTGACCTTTTGTCTTTCCTCAGCTCCCAAATGTGGAGCTTCCTCTGCTATCATATCGTCAAGCTTATCTGCAACCTCGCTGGTGGTGGTGGCCCCCGAGTTATTGTCGAGTTGGAGGCATAGGTTGCCTATGAGGACTTGGTCGACCATAACTACATCTGGATCGACCTCGGTGGTATTAGAGTGACGTGTCGACTCAAGCGTGACCTTGTCATTTGAGCGATAGGTCGACTCTTCCACGTTGGTGATTGTTGATAGTCGAGTAGTTTTGGTGACTGATTGAGACAATTTTAAATAGCCATCAGCTGTCTCGATCTCTAGTTCTCTCTTCTTCCTTTCTCGAAGAACATGGTCCAGGTAGGCTCGAGCTGTGCCTTGTACGCAACCTATTCCAGCAGGTGTGGGGAACTTGACTCGCTGATGAGGGATCGACGCTACCATTCCAAGAGCGACCTGACCAGGAATACCAAGTATGGCGGCATAGTCACTGTTTACATCAATTACAATAAATTGTACCTTTGAGACGACCCTGAGGGGGTGTTGGCCTAGGTCGACGTCGAGCTCTATCTTGCCTTTTGCATCGACTCGATGGTTGGTGAAGCCCTCCAACCTACCATCATATCTCTCCAACTGCTCATCATTAAGACCCATTTCCTTGAATGTCTTGTAGAACAAAATATCCTTGCAGGCCCCCGTGTCGACTAAGAGTCTGCTCGTCGTACATCCGTCTATGAGACCTGGGATGACGAGAACTTGCTCTCTAGCCGCCATGTTAGTAGCCAATTCACGGGGTAGAAGCCGATCGCCTCATCTCTCGACATCTCTCCTTGGAGGCACATGTGGGGCCTTATTGAGTTGGAAGATCTTGTGCTTGATGGCCGTGTTGCTTGCTTGCTCTGTAATGACCCCCAGGTTCAATCTAGGTTGCCTAGGTCCCTGTTGTCCACCTGCTGGCTGCTCGCCTCCACCGGCTTGAGGCCTTTTCACATAAGCGTCGAGCCTCCCCTGGTCGACCATTCTTTGTATAATGCGCTTCAAACCCAAACAATCTTCTGTGAGATGACCAGTGTCTTTGTGGTAGTCACAGTACTTGCTGTTGTCCCTCCTAAACTTGTTGCCTGGGTTCATCGGGACAGGAGGAGCCAGCTCGACAGCATTCATAATCTCTGTTCGACTCACCGTAAGGGGAGTGAAAGCCTCGGGTACCTTCTCTGTAGCCCTTGTCCTGTTCTTTCCATTTTTATTATTTCCTCCATTCTTGTTGGAGTCTTTCTTATCATCGGAGACCTCAACCTTAGGACTCTTACCATTCTTCTTCTCTTTCCTTTCTTCAGCTAGCGCAACATTGTACACCTTTTCAAACAACTCCTGTCGAGTTGTGACCGTTCGGACTGTGAGCTCGTAATCCATGTCTTCCGAGGAAATACCACTTCGGAAGCAATTGATCACCTCCCTGTCTGTGATGTCCTCTTCAATCTTGTCGACCATTTCTTTGAACTTGGTGAAGTAGCTCATGGAGCTTTCGTTTTTGGCCTGCACCAAGTTGTTTAGATCAGTCACCGTCACTTTCCGAGCTCCAGCAGTCGAGAAGCGATCTAGGAACTTGGTCCTCAAGCATGTCCAAGTGGTTATGCTACCAGCTGCCAAACCATTAAACCACGTCAAAGCTGCTCCTGTGAGGGTACTTACGAGGGCTTTGCACATATTGTCGTCTTCATTGGCGACAAAACACATCGTGGCCTCCAGGTGTGCTATGTGACTTCTTGCATTGGTGGACCCAGAATACTTCTCTAGAAGGGGCAACCTGAAACTAGGGGGAGGTCGACTATCTCTCAGCTCCTTGGAAAGAGGTCGAAGAGCAAAGTCAATTCGTTCGACCTTTCCAGCATCCTTTTCTTCTCCTCCTCCCATTGCTCAAACTTCTTTTTCATCAACAACCATTCCCTAGCATCGGGTCTTTCATCTCTTGGAGGGGCGCAAAGATTTGACTTCGGCCTTCACTTCTAGGGGAGTTACTTGTCTACTCCTCCTATCTCTCGTGAGAATGAGTCCTCTCTGATCTAACTGGAGACCTATGCCTGTCATTCCTTATGGGCGACCTGCGCCTCTCATTCTCAGATGGCGACCTGCGCCTGTTATCTCCATGTGGCGACCTGCGCCTATTCCTGTCTCTATGAGACCCTGACCTCTGCGTCCTGGCTGGCGAAACCTGTCTGTTTCTATTGGCTGTTAAGCGCGTCCTTAAGTCAGACTGAGCCTCTTGCTCCCTGTTTCTGTTGAGGCTAGCCCTTAGGTCGTTACTTGGCACATGAACGACCGTAGGAGCTCGTTGAACTATCCTGTTTTCACCATTCTGCCCCACACCTTCATTTGGCCTCAGACTCGTGGCCTGTTGCCCATTAGAAACCTGAGTAGGGGCCACTCTCTAAGAGCGTATGTCGGCCTGTTCTGCCTCCTCCATGGCTATCAAGTCGGCCAGAATATGGGCTCGCTCCAACATCATCTCCTTCTTGCTCATGGGGTTGGTGGAGGGGCCTGCCCTGTTTCCAACATTCACCTGAGCAGTTGGACGCTTTGGAGGAGGTGGAACTCCTTGCCCATCCATATGCCTTTTCCCTCTCCTTGTGTCAGGCAATCCCCTGCCATCAACAACACTGGTAGAGCGTGTGGCTCTACCATGAGGACGATTTGGTGGGGGAGGAGGCAAGTTCAAGTTTTCAGCATTTGCGTTTGTATTCGTGTTGTTGTTGTTCACTTCTTCATGCCCAAGTGAAGCCTCGGATACGTGTCCGTCTGAAGTCACCATTGTTGTGGGTTGATGGAAATTTTCGAGGTCAAGCTAAAGCACGATTCCCGGCAATGGAACCAAACTGATGCTGTAGGAATAGTGCTTATCAATCTTCCTCCACGTGGCAGGACGAATCACCTGGCTCCTTGACCTGAAATCAGAACCCACGACTAGCCGGATGTGTCTCCGGCAAAGACCCTCGGGCGTGAGAGTAAGAAAACAGTTGTATAAAGCTCAAAATGTATTGAATAAATGAATTCCAATAGCAAAATGGCAGTTACCTCCCACCGTTTGGTAGTAATGAAGTATTTATATGTGATGACGGTTGTATTTTGGGTGGTGCTACATAAGCTCCGTGATTATAGCGGCAGTTATGGTCATGAGAACGTGCCTTAAACCGTCCCTGATTTATAGGGATGCTGTTATGGAAAAATTTGACTCATGTGTGCCCATATTAGTTTGCTCGACACTTGAGTGATTAACTCGGCACTTGAGTGATTTGGTCGAGGTCGCTACTTGGGGAAGAGTCGACCTGACTGGCGGGTAGATCATGGTTCGTACCCGGATTGTAGTATGAATCATGAGGTCGGACTAATTTAAGTCGGGACCAAGTAGGTCGGACGTCGGGATTAGTCGACTGATGTTGGAGAGGGGCTTTGGGCCTTGCTTTGATTGGGCCTGACCCTCTTGATAGATTGGGACAGTAGTGGTCTTGAGGATTGGGCTTTACTTGCTCGGCCCAACTCGACACTTTTGGTATGTTCAGTTACAATGGTAGGAAAGCAAAATACAAGGTTACAAAAATACAAAAGAAGTTGGACAAAATAAATACATGAAGTGCGGTCCAACTTAGCAAAAAGTAAGAGTTCAGCAAAGGAAAGGAAAAATTACAGGAGAGATAGGTCCTAATGCTGACGCGGTTGATGCTGACGCGGTTGTTGAGAAGATTGATGGCGCGGTTGATTGACTTCTTGGTTTGGCACTCGCGGTCCGGAAGGTCTGAATGCTGAGCTTTCTCCACGAAGAGTTCTTCTCAACATCCTGACTTCTTCAGTAGATCTTCCTAGAGTTGTCTCAACTGCTCTCAATGAGATCACAGATTGTGCAGTGGTAGCATTGTTTGCCTCAACTGCTCTTGTATTTGCAGTAACACTCTCCTTGATTTCATCAGATTGAAGTTCAATAGAGGAGTTGAGAGTGTTGTAGAAAGTGTGGATCTCCCCCTGAATTGCTGCAGTCTGGTTAGAGATGGCTTCTTGAATAGGCTCAAGATCTGCAGTCACCTTCAGAGAGGATTTCAACTCATTGATTTTGGTGGCAAGAGTTGAGTTGAAACCAGCCTTCAAGTTCTCCAAGCGGTCATTAATTTCATCATTGACCTCAGTGAGCTTGGCCTTGAGGCTGTCTTCAATCAGGTTCAGTTTAACTGCAAGTTCTCCTTTCATAATGTCAATTTCTTCATGGAGACTTGCTTGCATGGAATCCAAGGCGGTTGTGATTGCTGCGATTTGAATTGAAGCTGGCTGTTGCGGTTGCTGTCTGGAGTTAAAAGTTTCAAGCAGTTCTTCCTTTAAGCTTCCAATATCTTTATCCAAGGTTTCACAGAAGAGCTCAGCAACTTGATTAAGCATTCCTTTGAGACTCTCTCTGCAAACCACATCATTCAAAGCTTGATTTACACTAGCAGCCAATTCATTCTTGAAAACATCGAAGGCATTTTGAGCTGCGGTTTGAATGATGTCAGATATTACGGTTGGATTTGTGGTTTAAGTTGATCTCTCCCCCTTAATGGCATTATTCAATTGGGCTTTAAGAATGGCCATTTCTTGGGCTTGAGAATCAACCCTAGCCAGAAGGGTTAGGTTGGAGGCTTCCAGGGAGCGGTTGGATTCAGTCACTTTGAGCATGTGACCTTGGTTGATAATAAGCTGAGATTGGATGAGTTGAAGGGTGGAAAGGATTCGGCAGTAGTCAGAAGGAGGGTTGGTTGAAGTGGAAGGAATATGGGGAGGGAGGCCGTTGAGAATCAGTAGGAGGAGCGGTTTGAATAATGGGTGGAGATTGAGTGGGAATGGAAGTTTGAGGTAGTTGGGTATAAAGGGTTTGGAATATGCGGGTGGCTGGAATGGTATAAGGTGATGCGGTTGAGGGTGGAATGGGAAGAGTTTGGGTTAAGGTAATAGGTGCGGTTGAAATAGAAGCAGTTGGAGGAGGATGAATATTGGAAGTGGGAATATGTGAAGTGTTGGGATTTGAGTTTGAGGAGGA
The DNA here is from genome assembly GCA_022495995.1 of Adenophora triphylla var. japonica. Classification (NCBI taxonomy): domain Eukaryota; kingdom Viridiplantae; phylum Streptophyta; class Magnoliopsida; order Asterales; family Campanulaceae; genus Adenophora; species Adenophora triphylla. The sequence continues at coordinate 793,142 of JAFEMH010000377.1, forward strand.
GCTGGTGTGAGAAGTGTGGAGTTCAAGAGAGGGGGTTTTCTGTTAATGGGGGAATTAGGAGGGGTAGGATATTTGGTAGGAGGAAGAGTTTGGGCGCGGTTTGGAGAAGGTGTTGGAGTTCTGTTGCAGTTGGAAATGGTTGGGGCAGGGTTGCGGTTTGAAAGAGGAGGGGATTGAGAGCGGTTGGAATTTTGAGGAGAAGGAGTTGGGGTTCTGTTTTGGGACATGGAAATGGCTAAGCCTACTGAAGGTTTGAATGTCCATTCAGAAAAGGCTGAGCCTAAGTTAGAATCATGAACAGAAGGGGTATGGGAGTGAGAGTTGGAAGGTGTAGGAGAAGGAGATGGGGATGGAGAAGGAGAATGAGATGGAGGTTGTTGGGCCACACGTTATAGAAAACGCTTGGACCCTTTGGTTGGGGTTTTCTTCTTGGCAATTTGCTTGAAACGCCTTTTCCTAGGGTTCTCCCCCTGAGCACATGAAGCTCTATGCGGTTGAGAGGGGGAAGGCGGTTTAGGTGAGGAAGATTTGGCTGGTGAGGAGTGGTGATAATGAATGGGAGAATGAGTAGGACATAGCGGTTGGTTTTGTATGGGGGATTGAGAAGGTGTTTGGGTAAGCAGTTGGGTTGGAGGCAGTTGATTCAGGCTGCGGTTGGGGATCAGGTTGCGGTTGAGGTTGGGGTTCAGGAGCCTTTGTCTTCCCTTTAGCAGCTCTTTTCTCAGCCTCTTCCTTTGCAATTCTTTCAATCTCAGCCATGTAATAGGCAGTCAAATCTTCATTGGACATCTTGTCAAGAACCACCTTGGTTTGCTTGGCCTTCTTGGCTCTTGCAACCAAACTTGGAATTTCTTATTCTTCCTCTTCATTTTCATCAACTAGGGTCATCTTTTATTTACCCTTCTTACTTGTACCAGCACCAGTAGCAGCAGCACGCAGTTGGACTGGTGCGGTTTTAGCTTTCTTGAGAGGCGGTTTAGCAGCAGGTTTCTTCTTCCTTGAAACTTTCCTGATAGCTTTGCCCAGACCCTTGACTGCGGTTTCAGGGGTCATTTCAACATAGTGCTCCATGGGTTGATGGGTGTCAGCATCATAGAGAAGTTTATAGTCATCATTTCCAAAGGAGAATCTGAAATTATGACAAGCCTTCAGTCCTAGAGATTCCTCATTTCCCCAGTGCACTGACAGTTCAGGAGTGGAGGTTCTCAAATCCTCCAAATGTTGGTAATTGGCAAAAATGGCAGTTAGCAGCCTGTAGAAAGGTCTCCACCTAATCTCTTGATCCTTTGTCTTTGATTGGTAGGTATCTATGCTGTTGGCAAGCTCTCTCAGCAAAATTCTGGACCATTGGAGCTTGATTCCATTGTAAATAGCACTACAGTACATCCACTGCTGGGAGGTGAAGTTGTTGTGGTTTCCAATTTTTCCACAGACATACTTCCCTACTAGGTAGCATAAGTGGCTCACCAAAAGCTCTTCTGGGTTTCTTCTTGTAATACCCAGTCAGAGATGAAAGATCACTAGTTGTTGTAGGGCAGGTTGCATCCATAACCGCTTGAGAAACTTCTAGAGGAGCACCAGAAACATTAAACCCATAGGTGCTTCGAATGTCCAGGTAGTCAATAGAGACATCGAATCCTTCAACAGTGCCAATCAGGCAGTTGATCTTCTTTCCATCAGCAAGTTCTCGTTGACCTGGCTTTGCAGTTGCATAAAACTGGTCCACGAACAGGGGAATTGTATAGGATTGCTTCTTGTTGAAGAGTGGAAGAATTCCAGAAGCATCCATCTTCCTAATCAGCTCTCTGTCTAGAGCATCAAATCTCAGTTCTGGTTCGTTGATTTCCCAGCCTGGAAGGAAGTATTGAGAATCCTACAAAGGAAAACATTCAAGTTAGATCTATTATTTAGATTCACAGTTTACAAGCGGTTTGAGCACTCATGCGGTTGGCAATAGTGCGGTTTTGAAAGATGAAAAATTCAAACCCCAAGGAACCTGTGAATACAAGGTAGGAAACAAATAAGAAAATACAAAAGTATATTTGCTAGTACGTGGCATTGTAATCCCACACTTCCAATAAGTGCTTGCATGGGAAGGTCTTGGTTTCCAGCCTATATATTAAGTAATACTTAAGTAAATTCAAGCATGCGGTTTCAAAAGATGAACAAGCGGTTTCCAGCATGTGTTTTACAATTAACAAGAGCATGCGTTTGAAACTCAAAGGATAAGCGGTTGATAACTTGCGGTTTCAAACAAGTAGCATGCGGTTGAGAATTGAAGCGGTTCATATGCAAATAACAAATCCAAAATTTTCAAAAATTTTCTAAGTATGAAAAACAAGAAGCAATAATCAAGTGATCCAAAACATAAGAAATTTCTGAAAAAAATATATGAACAGTCACATGAATGCACGAAGAACATCAAGAAGAGATTTATCAAATGTTAACCAAAATCAACAAATAATATGTCAAAATGATCACATTGGGCAGTAGATCAACAATATAACAATAAAAATTCATACTTTGCTCAGAATCATCACGAAATAGCAAAAACACGAAATGGGTTTTCAAAAATGAAAAAACTAAAAATCCAAAATCAGTACCCAGAACAATCATTGATCATGAAATAAAGTATATAATCTTAATCTAGGCAATAATCCGAACAAAACCCAACAAATTCTAAGCAAAATGGTTGAAAATGAAGCATATAAAGGCAAAAATCAGTTGAGTTCATTCGAAGCTTTTTCAAGTTCAAGCTTCAACAATGGCAGTTTTTAACAATAAGAATTTACAGAAAGTGAAAGAGATTAGGGTTAGAAGCCATACCATGTCGAAGAAAGGCTTCTTTGGTGCCATTGAAGATTTTGAAAAATTTAAAGGTTTATGAAGGTTTAAGAGTAGAGAGAGAATGAGTTTGGTAGAAACAAAGTACGAACTGACAGAGATGACAGTGAAAAAGTTGAAATTGTAAGGGATGTCTTCTATTTATAGGCAAGTTTTAGGGTTAAGGCAGCTAAAGGGACAGTTTCATTTTCCCACAGAGTGAATCATTACAAATGTTACACCCTTTCAGCTTCTACACATCAGCCAATGACGGCTGACATGAAGGTCATTTAATGTCAATGTTCCCTTTGCATTGAATGCATTTAAATTTTAAAATAACGTGAGAAAAAATTTGCAAAAATACCCTTATGCCAAAATAAGGACTGAAAAATAAATAAGAAAAACATACCTGGTCCACGTGAAAAAAATGTAATTTGATCAGTTTTTTTTTTAAATAAGAAAGAAAATATTCTAAGTTGAAACGCAGTTGAGATCCAAGCGGTTAGTGCTGCAGCAAGCGGTTAGGAACTGGTAGTTGGTGTAGACACCCCATTCTGAACCCATCGGAGCACATTTATACCGCTCTAAGTCTCGCCTTGAGTCAAGAAGTAGAAATCCACCATTTCATCATGTTTCGTTAAGTTTTCACTAACGACCGTTAGTTTGGGACTAAACTGCATACGAAATAATGAGGGAAAGGCAGAATTGTCTACAGACTGCCTTATCTCGCGCGGAATAGCGTGTCTCGCGCGAGATAAAGGAGTTCTGCAGACTGCAGATAACAGTTTCCTCGTCGATTTCAACTTCTTTTCGGGATAAAACTTTATCCATCCGGCCATCCAATGAAGTTTGGATTCTGGAACCTTCCCAAGGTGTTTGATCTCATCTTCAACACCTCTCCAACACCTATAAATATTTGAAGACTTTCAGTATTTTGGATCCCAGACTTTTCAAGTCAAAACCCCAACATTTACTGGTTTCTCTCCCTGAAAGATTCCTGTAAATCACCCCTAAAATCACCTAAAGTTTGTTTGTCAACCTTGTTGATAAACAAACATCGAAGCTCAAGTCAAGGATTGAGACAAAGCTCTATCCGTGTCAAGGTTCCACTCTAAACTTGAGTCGAAACTCTGCCCGAATTACTTCACGCAAGGTAATCTTCCTTTCCCTTTCTAATGGATTATTAGAGTGGTATAAATACATTGAATCTAGGATCAGCCTAGAGCCTCCCCAAATCATGGGGATGGTCTCGAAGCAATCGATCATATATTTCGTTTAACCTCGTTAAATGGATCTTTATTTATTTATTGTTTAAAATATTTTCCTTCTTTGAAAACCTCTCTCTTCTTTAGCAAGACCGATCTCCGGATTGGGTGGAATGGGTGCTCCTTGACCTTCCCATTCCATAACCTAAGCCCCGAACCCAAAATCGATTTTCAAATGGTTTTTCTATATTTCCAAACGAATAATGTAGGTGGCGACTCACAAAAAGATGTTTAAAAAACTCGCGCATCGTTACAGTGGCGACTCTGCTGGGGACTGTAAATATAAAGAGGCTTAAACTTGCGTCAAAAATAAAAGAGAGGTTTTCAAAAAAAAAAAAATTTGATTTTTTCTTATCCAGACCAGGCATATCTCGCACGAGATATCCTATCCCGCGCGAGATATTGCTTCGGCAATCAGGTGTATTCTGGTTTTCCCTGTTCGTCTCAAGGTCCAAGACAAGAGTCGAACACGCAAGGGGGATCCCAGAATTCGTTATCTGCAGAGTTCCTTCATCTTAAGGCCTCCCTTAAGATGTAGAACTCGAATCCGTATTTTAGTTTAAATAATTGATTGTTATTTATAAACTGCGTGTGATTGGGTTTTATTTTATTAAAGTCCGGTCCATTTGGAAATTCGGGAGTTGTAATTAATTTATTCATCTCTCTCTCTCTCTCTCTCTCTCTCTCATTAATTGGAACTACGATGGCCTGAGTCTTCCTAATTTGGGAGAAACGTAGGCAACCATTTGGTGCGGCCACTATTTGTTTTTCTTTTTATTTTTCAAAAAAAAAATTATATTTTATCTATCACCTAGATTGACTATCACACACGCGTACTCATATTATATCTGTCATTGCACTACATACCCTCTATAAACCCGGGACCCACTCTAAGGACGGATGACGGTAACCACCTAGTCGCCGGTCTCTCTGAAGTTGGTTCATCCCACTCCGCGTATTCAATCCATCTAGATTGTCATATCGCGGGGAGCCTAGCCTTCCAGCCCTGCATTGCCACATTTAATGTAGATTGTCTTTTTAGGATCACTCCGTGACCGGTCGGTTTGACTTGGTGATCTTTTCTTGTTTTTGACCAAAATAAAGCCATGTAAAATTGATAATAAAGAAGGACTCGAAATAGTCCCTTCGGAAATGTCCCTTCGGAATGACCCTTTCGGAAGACCCTTTAAAGAAAAAAAATCCTTCAAAACAATCTTACATGGCTTTGCTTTACAAAAATCGGACTGGTTACTTAGTCGTTAGGTTCTGATAAAGACCTTAGAAACCCCTCAAAACGGATTCTCCGTTCCGACCAAAAATTAGGTTTCATAAAAATCGACTTTTCGTGTGATTGTCTCGTGCGTGACTACCTGTCTCGCGCGAGATGATGCCTCTGTTTGCTGTGTTTGAGCCTGAACCACTTAAGCCTTCTTCCGACTCGTTGGGGCTAGATCTGATCCTGACACTATCTCTGCGTCTCTTCTATCAGTTTTCTGAAGCTACTCAAACTCAAGACTCCCAACACAATGTCTACAGAAAAGTACTTCGTCACTGAGAAAGACCGTAAAGAGGAGGACTTGAAGAGCATGACCAAGTCCCTTGTCGCTGAGTTTAAGCACGTAGAGGATTGGAGAGAAGCTTTTGATATGCCTACCACTCGCATTGCTAGAGATTTCCGGAAAATGGAAAGTGACTCTGATAGCGGGCGATCCTCTATGCAAGAAGAGCTAAGTGACATCAAAGCTCAACTTGCCAAAGCCCTGCAGCAAATTGACAATAATGATGCATGGCACAACCTGGAAGAATCCATCCAAGCTGACAAGACAAAGATGCTGATTGAAGAACTCGAGGAGGTCAAAAGCGAAATCGAGGCTATGACCCAAAAGTGTATCACCCTCGAAGCCACATTGAAGATGACATTGATGAGAGGGTCAAGTATTGCCTCAATACTCTTTACCGTGACCTCAAAGAGAAAATGGAAGCAGAATATCAGTCTCGCCACAACGTCTTTGTGCAACACTACGAGAACTATATTCGAGACCTCCATAATCAAATGGCTAAACGAAGGAAGGGTAGGATTTTCACTGACATTGGAAGGATATCCCTCGGTCATCTCTTCAGAAGTCTTCACAAGGATGGAAAGATGAGCCCAATGGAAGGTTACATACCCAAGAGAGAAGGACGAGTTATTTCAACCTGAAGAATGCAATCCAAGATTTAATTGACAGCGGCCTCATCAAAATTGCTCCTAGCGGAGGCGCCATAAGTTGGAAGAGTTAGAGAAATGAGATCTTTTTTTTCCTTTCAGTCATTTTACTTTTATTTGCAAAAGAAACGATTGGTAGTCTAGTCTAGTTTGGGTACTACTTGTCTAAAATCCTCATTTGTGGGCAAGAGTATCAAGTTTGCTTTTCAATAATAGTTAGTCAGTATTTTTCCTTTCAATTCTGATTACTTATTTCAATCAAGAAAGAAAGCATCGTGAATGTCATAGAAACTTGCAATGAAAACGATTACTCCAAAGCACTTCGGTTTTCTGGAAACCTTCCTGTTTGGAGAATGATGCAAGCAAAAGGGTACTTTCCTGATTTGGGGCTTGGAAAACACTTGCAAGGGATAACGGAACCACCACCGGTTCCCCCACCACACACGAAGCATGGCCTAGGATGCATCATTTCCATCCACGATGGAGATGACGAAGAAGAGTGGTACTTCACTCAAGTCAAGTGGGAAGGAACCGCGTACAAAGGCCACAATGACCCAAAGGTCAAAAACTGCAACCTCAAGCCACATCGAAAGACACTCAATGGCTACTTCGTCCGGGAAGGGGAAAGCATCCCATACTTTATCCTTTCAGAACCATGGACTGGCGATAAAGGGAAACGCCAACCAGGCTTCGAAATCTTCAGCGACTGCGACTCTTAGCCAGACGAAACAGAACCCGTCCCACTAATCCCTAAAGATTTGTGGGGCACGAAGGCAGAAATGACCAGAAAATGGGACTTTGTGTTGGGAGAAGATATGCTACGACAGTTTGAAGACTTGTGCCGGTTAGAAGACATCCAGATCCATGCAATCTCCAAGGGGGACGCTCCAACTACCGATTACAAGAAACTGATACAGAAATGTGATGAGCCAATTCTAAACTGGCACATCACCGGAGGACCAGTTGTTGATGAAGACTTTATGTCAAAGAGCTTGGTTCTACTCCCCCCCGCAGGAAGATAGGCCCTGTAACTTTCACTTTAGAGTCAGGCTCCACCTCTGATGAACTCACTCAAGAGGAAATCGAGGCGGTGGCCGAACATGTATTCCATTACTTACTTAATGAAAACTTTGATCTTTCCGAGTACCCTGAGATTGCTAACATCGTGAATGATGAATTAACTAATAATAATAAATATAACGAACAAGTTAATAATGAATCATACGATGAGATAGACCATGAAAACGAACAAATTTTAAAAGAATTAGCAAAGCAAGTAGGTCGTTGTGGAAAGAATGGCCCCGTTGACAATGAGGAAATGCAAACGGTTAATCTCGGGACAACAGAAGACCCCAGAGAAACAAAGATTGACAGCTTCTTCAAGGGGGAAGACAGAGAAACCTTGACGCAGCTCCTCAGAGAATATGTCGACGTCTTCGCTTGGTCCTACAAAGATATGCCTGGGTTAAATCAGTCGATTGTAGAACACAAAATACCGCTGCTACCCAACGCCAAGCCGCTCCGGGAAACAAACCAAATTGCGTAGCAGATCAAGCCGGAATGGTCAATGCAAGTGAAAGAAGAGATCATGAAACTCTTGAACGTAGGGTTTATCAAAGTGATTAAGTATCCAGAATGGCTGGCAAATACGGTACAAGTAGCCAGGTCGAATGGGAAAATACGGGTCTGTGTAGACTTCAGAGACTTGAACAAGGCGTCCCCTAAAGATGACTTCCCATTACCAAATATAGACATGCTGGTCGACGCCACCACAGCATACGAAGTCCGCTCATTCGTAGATGGCTTCGCTGGATATAATCAAATCCTCATGGCAGAGGAGGATCAGCACAAGACGGCATTCACCACACCTTGGGGGACGTTCGCTATACTCATGCCGCTTTGGTCTCAAGAACGCCGGGGCTACTTACCAAAGGGCGCCACGACGCTATTTCATGACATGATCCACAAGGAAATAGAAGTATACGTGGACGACATGATTATCCACTCAAAAGGGACAAAGATGGTCGGCACTTCGTAGATCTCGTAAAATTCTTCAATCGACCGAGACAACACAAGATGAGGCTCAACCCCGCAAAATGCTCATTCGGAGCTGGTCAAAGGGAAAGTCTTAGGGTACATGGTTACCGAGCGTGGCATAGAAGCGCACTCGCCAAGATAAAGTGCCATCATAGACATGCCTCCACCTGCAACACGTAAAGAAGTAAAGGGATTCACGGGCGTACTCCAATACATCAGTCGATTCATCAATCAACTGACTACAATGTGCGATCCTATCTTCAAGCTACTTAAGAAAAAAGCACCTCAAGAGTGGACTGAGGAATGTCAAGAAGCATTCGAGGAGGTTAAGCACTACTTAACTTCCCCACCCATCCTGGTTCCACCGCACAAGGAAAAATCCTTAAAGCTATACTTCACGGTTACTGACAACGCGCTAGGGGCTATGCTCGCCCAAGAACAACCTGCTTCACACACAGAGAATGCAATCTACTTTGTCAGCCGCAGATTCCAAGGCAATGAAATTAACTACTCTCCACTCGACAAATCTTGCGCTACTCTTGTCTGGGTATCACAAAGACTAAAGCACTATATGGAAGCCTTTCCGGTTCATCTCATCGCAAGAATGGATCCTTTGAAGTACATCCTAGACAAATCAAATTTGTCTTCGAGACTGGCTAAATGGTACTTCATGCTCGCGGGATATGATATCACTTACGTCACTCAGAAATCCTTCAGAGGAGTGTATTCGCAGATCAGTTGGCCGAATTTCCTTGCGACAAAGTGAAGGGGGAAGACCCGTGATTCCCTGATGAAGCCATCATGAGTATAGAAGACGAAAATAAGTGGCAATTATTTTTCGATGGCGCAGCCAACAAGAAAGGATTCGGCATCGGAATGTTGTTAGTAGATCCCGACGACATCTATACTCCACTGGCAATACATCTCGACTTTGACGCCACCAACAACACCACGTATCATGAAGCTTGCATAGTGGGGCTTGAGGCAGCCCTAGAGCGCAACGTGATTGAACTTGAGGTATTGGGACTCCCAAGCTAATCATCAATCAGTACACCGAAGAAGTGGAGGATCCAAGATCCAACCCTTCAAAGATACAATGCCCACCTCCAAGAGTTGGTGCAACAATTTCGTGGATATCTCGTTTCCACTATCTTCCTAGAGACAAAAACCGGTTTGCCGACGCATTGCTACACTTGCCTCCTTGGTCGAAATCCCTGCAGAAAGGCAAGCAAACCCTTCAAAATAACCCGCGAGCAACTCCTCGCCATCGCGCCGTTATAGATCTCCATGATCGCAAAGACAAATGGCCATCCGAATGCGCCACCGTCGAGGACTCCGAAAAGAAACCATGGTACCAGCTGACATTTGGCATTTCATCCTAGATGGAACCATCCCGCCCGAGACCGACTGTAAGACTCGTATCGCCCCCTTAAAAGGTCAGGCGACCTAACTACATCATCATTGCAGGCCGTCTATTCAAGAAATACTCCCAAGGAAACCTCCTTTGTGCCACCGAAGAAGAGGCTCAAGAAATAATGGACCATGTTCATCAAGGTATATGTGGAACCCACATGAGCGGGAACATGCTCTCCAAAAAGATCATCAGATAAGGGTACTTTTGGCTAACCATGGAAGTTGACTGTACCAGAATGGTCAAGAAATGCCATAAGTGTCGATACACGCCTAACCTTCAAAGCACGCGCCGCCTTCCTTACCGTACCCTATGACGTCTCCTTGGTCGTTCAACACTGGGGCATAGATGTGATTGAAAGGTCACACCCGCTAGAGCCAAATGGACACTGCTTCGTCCTAGTAGCCATCGACTATTTCACTAAATGGATCGAGGACGCCTCCTACAAGGTTTTGAATGCCAGAAAAGTAGCGGAGTTCATCAAGCACAACATCATCTGCCGATACGGGGTCCCGCAAGAGATGATATTCGATAATGGCTCGCACTTCGAGAAAGAAACCGATCGCCTCCTAACAAGTAAAAAATCATAAGGCATAAGTCATCTCCTTACAGGCCTCAGACGAATGGAGCAGTTGAAGCCGCAAACAAAACAATCGAAACCATCATCAGAAAAATGGAAGTCACTGGGAAAGACTGGCCCGACAAGCTACCCTTCGCACTTTGGGGATACCGCACCTCAGTCCAAGCAGCTACAGGGGAAACTTCTTACGCCCTCACATTTGGGATGGAGGCTTTCCTTCCGATAGAATTGGAAATACCATCACTAAGGGTTCTCCTAGAAAACCAAGTTAATGAAGTCGACTCGGAAAGCGTATACGAAGAGGTAGCCCTCGCTAGACGAAAGGAGGCCGAAAGCAAGCCGAGCACACTCAAGCTTACCAAAGAAGAATGGCAAGCAGCTTTCAACAAAAAGGTCAAGACAAGGAATATCAAAGTAGGCGACCCGGTTCTCCGTGAACATCGTCCCCGGGACCTTTCAACCCTTAAAAACAAATGCTGGGGGACCAAGCATGGATAGGACCTCTACATCGTGAAGAAGATATTCTCTCGGGGGAGCCCTTCAAATTCGGTGGACTTAGACGCGAGATCAACTACCGAAGCCGGTCCAACATGGACAAACTCAAGAAATACTTCGCGTGACTTGGGCCTCTTTTTAAAAAGAAAAAAATGCTCGCTAGGTTGAAAATCCCGAAGGTGGGACGGCTCTGTGTGCAAAAATTAGAGCTTGCACGAGAAAAGAAGCTCCGCTAGATTGAAACCCGAAGGGGCTGGCTTCTAGGGCAAAAGAAAGGGTGTGCATAAAAAAAAAAAGAGGAGATCCTTGTCCCGCGCGAGACTATCCTCTATCGGTCACAATTGTTGATCAAAAATAATGTCAAAGATGAAGACTCACAAGTGACCACACCGAGAAATTTCGTGCTAATGCATGATAATTTTTTTTTGATTTTTAATTTTATATTTTTTTCTGGCTTAATCTAATATGCAGATGTGTTAGAGGATGTGAGACACATTTGTGCTCACAACCTTAGATATCACACAAACCAAGAGACTTCCTCAAGGAGGAAAATCTCTCCAAATCTAATGCCTTTGTAAATATATCGCCCAATTGATTTTCAAATTCCAACAAATTCCAAACACACGCTTTTTATTCTACAAGATCTCTAATGAAATGATGTCTAATATCAATGTGTTTTGTTCTAGAATGTCAAGACAATTAATTTTTAGATATGTCCAAGGCACTTTTGTTATCACGTAAAGGGCCAAAATTTTGCTATTTAATCCATAATCTTTCAACATTTGATTCATCCAAATCGCTTGTGTGCAATGAACTCCCCAAGGGCAACATACTCAAAATTTCCTCGCAAAGTGGGATAAAGACACACACCTCGTCTTCCTACTATACCAAGACACAAGGTTATTTCCCTAGGTAGAAACATCCACCCGTGGTAATCTTTCTATCATCACTATTTCCAGCCCAATCGAATCGCTGTACCCAACCAAATTGGTGTTTGCTCTTTAGAGTAATGCGCCCTAGGGTTCACAAATTCCCACTCACATATCTAAATGATTCTTTTCAAGGCTTTCGCACGGGACACCTTTGGGTTGGCTTCGTATCTTGCACGTAGACACACACTATGCATAATGTCAGTCTACTTGCAGTGAGGTAAAGCGTACTTCCAATCATGCTTCGCACAGGGTTTGATCAAACACTCTCACAATCTCGAATCATTACTTAGCGTTTCGGGGAATATTCCATTTGTGTTCTTTGACGCAAGAGTGTTCATACAAATTTCTTTTCACAAGATTCGGGCATACTTAGACCGTGGGAGATGAACATGCCATCTTTGAATTGTTTAATCAGTAGGCCTAAGAAAAAGTTCAACTCACCTACCATACTCATCTCAAATGTAGAAGTCATGCTATCCATAAACTCGTCTAGCATAGGGTCGTAGTTTGACCCAAACACAATACCATCCACATAGATTCGTGCCACAAGAATCTCCCTTTTATTTTTCCCTCACAAACAATGTTGTTTTGTCAACCTCACCTCTCTTGAATCCTAGGTGAAGCAAATGGTCGGGCCAACCTACCATACCAAGCTCTAGGGGCTTATTTTAGCCCATACGTAGCTTTCTTCACTTCATTACACATGGTTAGGATACTTGAGTCCACAAAGCCTTTTGAAGTTGTTCAACATAGGCTTCCTCATTCAATATCCTATTTAGAAAGGTACTCTTAACATCCATTTGATGAAGAGTAATCTTGAGATAACAAGCAATGGCGAATACACAATGTACTTAATGGACTCAATCCTAGCAACAGGAGCAAATGTCTCCTCAAAATAAATTCCCTTAATTTGAAAGGTGTAACCTTGAGCAACTAACCTAGCTTTATTTCTAATGATCACACCTTGCTCATCGCTTTGTTTTTGAAAATCCATTTCGTTCCTATGACATTTCCATGTGAGGGTCTAGGGACAAGAGTCCAAACCTCATTCTTTTCAAATTGAATTAACTTCATCTCGCATAGCAAGAATCCAAGAAGCATCTTTCAATGCTTTTGCAATATTCTTAGGTTCAATCTTGGAAAACAAAACAACAAAGCTTACCCGGGAGTATGCCTTGTGAGCAACTCCATAAACCACCCATCTTTCTATAATCGCCTTTGTCCTTTTGTCTAGTTCTCACATGAGCATGCACATCTCCCACAACTTGTGAAGTGGGGTGGTTTTTCCTGATTTTTCAAGGAATATCCTTTCGATCTATCTATACACCCATCCACATTATCTTCTTGAGCATCATCCCGATCGTGACCGCAGGTGTCAGTCTCAAGCATGTGGATTTTGAGTGGATATGGGAGAAGATGTGGGTTCAAATGTGGAGGCAAAGAGCGTGTCCACATCCTTCGTTACATCCTTATCGTGAGTTCAACATATTTTTCAAGATCCGAATGTTTCGTTGGTTTTTCAAAGACTCGTTTCTTCATCCTTCCACCCAAAAGAGGCAACCCGAAACATCATCCTCAGCCAGCCTTGAGGTTAAGATCAAGTGAGTCATCAAAAATAACATTAGCAACATTCCATAATGGTCTTAACATGGAGATTAAAAAAAAAAAAACTCGTAAGCTCTACTATTAAGGAATAGCCCATGAAAATTGCTTTGTCACTTTTTGAATCAAACTTGGACAAACATATTCTCTATCATTGAGAATGTAACAAATACATCCAAACACATGAAAATACTTCAAGGGGCTTGGTTTCTTTCCAAGGAGGATTTAGTATGGAGTGACATCAGTGTTAATAATCCTTAGAAACACTCTATCGCTCAATGTGACAAGCAAGAAATTTAAAGCTTCACTAAAATTTCTTGGACAAGTTTTTAGAACTTAACATGACCCTAGCCATTTCTTGCAAAGTTCTATTCTTTCTTCGAAGCAATTCCATTTTGTTGTGGAGTGATTGGTGCGTAAAACCTACGTGAGTGATTCCCTTAAATTTGCAAAAATTAGTAAACATTTGGTTCTCATATTCAGTACATGGTCGACCTAATCTTTACAATCTTAAGACCATAAAGATTTCTCACCCTTTTGTACCAATTCTCGAATTCACCAATGGCTTCGTATTTCACTCAAGAACATTACCCAAGTGTACCTAGAATAATCATCAACACACACAAAGGCATACTTTTTCCTACCAAAGCTTTCTACTTCAATAGGTCCCATTAAATCAGTGTGAATCAGCTCCAAACACCTAGAAGTGGAGCATTGTTGGACCTTTTTACGTGATGCTTTTTGTTTGTTTTCCCTTTTGACATGAACCACAGACATCAGGTTCTGGAAGTTCAGTTTAGGGAGTTCTTAAATAGCTTCAAACCTTTGAAGTTCTTCTAGAGTTCTACAGCGCTAGCATGCCCTAATTCTTGGTGTCACAGATTGACATCATTAGCTTTTGAGCTTAGGGTAAAGAAAGATTGTCACCAAATTGGTAACAATTATCAGCAGATCTAGGGACCAGTAAACAAACATTTCTTATCCTTATCAAACACTTCACACAAGTGCTTATCAAACTTCACATAAAGATCATCATCACATAGTTGACTGATGCATATCAGGTTGGCTTTCAAGCCTTCCACATGGTACACATTGTGCAATTTTGAGAGACCCTTGACATCTAGGGTTCCTTTCCCAACAATTTTTTTCCTTGAGCACCTCCACCAAAGTTTACTTTCCCTCCACTAATCACTTCATAGTCAAGGAGGACCGGCTGGGTTTCCAAATATGTGCCTAGAGCACCCACTATCAAAATACCAAGAGCT